>JAPMLY010000814.1:0-90000 GCA_026401115.1 Tetraselmis chui
GCTTTGATAATACTTCAATAATTGAAAAAATGGGTGGATGGTACGTAAGTTCGGCAATTGCGACTATCGTAAGAGAAATGACAAAACGGAAACGAAGGCGAGCTGGGTATGTCGGAGAAGGCGGTTTGAATAGAGGCGAAGAGGAGGGTCGATGCAAATGAAACGCCAGAGAATGAAGATCGATCGAGGCAAAGGAAGGGAGCGCGGGTTAGAGTGAGCACCGGCGACGCACCCTTTGCATCGGTGGAGATGACGGTGTTGTGGGGGAGGTTATACTTCATGGCCACCACGGGCGCGCGGTGGGCGCCCTCGACGCAGGCGACGGGGTCGTTGCTGCCGGTGCTGACGTCGTACACGTGCACTTTGGCGCTCTGCGCGTCGCTGATGGCCAGCGTCACCGCCGCCTGTCCCTTCTGCTCACCGACACGCAGAAATGTCAAGCGATCATGCCAACATTCCCACCCCATGCAAAGGAATGAACAGCAGCCCCTCTCCTCTCTTTCCCATCACCGCATACACATACAAGCCAGATGGAGAACCCCTCCTCACTCCCCACTGCAGTCACGCCTTCAAAAACCTTACATTCATGTTTATAATTGTATGAACATGTCCGCAACCCTCTCTCCCCATCTTCTCTTCCTCTCCGCCATACATCTCCTACTCCCTCCTCTCTTTTTTCGTCTTTTTCCTTTTTCTCTTTCCACTTTCGCTCTAACCTCCCACCCCGTGTTATCTCTTCACTACCACCACCTCCCCTTTATCCCCCTTTCCCATCCTCTCCTGTGTCCCCTGTGTTTTCGCATCTCCTCTTGCCCATCCCCTTCTACCTCCCATCACCTCTCCTCACGCCCATCCTCCTCTCGTCAAGTCTCTTCTCGGTCTTTCCTGTGCTTTCAGTTACACCCTACAGTTAATCCCCTCCCTCCCCTACCAATACCATTCACCTCCCCTCTTCCCCATTCTCCTCTCCATATCTTCTCGGATCTCTCCTCATCTCCCCCAACCCATCCTACCTCTTCTTATCCCAGATCCATCGCTTTCTCTCGAATTTGCATATCTCCATTCACCCAATCGCCCCTCCCCAGCCCTTTTCCTGCGACCGTCCCCTTTCCTCTGCCTACTTTGCCTCTTATCCTCCACAGCCATCTGCCCTCTACTCACAACCACGACCAGCCACGCACAGCCCCCCCCCCCCCCCCCCCCCCCCCCCCCCCCCCAATCTACGCATATACAAGATTTGGCCTGCCACTGTTCGCACCTTGAAGATCCACTCCGCAGTCTCAGGCACAAAGTGCAGCTTCAGCATCACTACTAAATCAAAATTCACGACGTCAAAAATCTGCGAGCACACCGCCAACACAAACGCCTCAGAACCCCCATCCCATCTCCCTTCTCCCCAAATTAGATGCACAGACTGAACTGTTTTTGCCACTTTGCCTTCCCACACCTTGACGGAGCGGTCGCGGGAGATACTCGCGCACCACCGCGCGTCATGGCTCACAAATAGCCCTGCAGCCCAGCAAACACACACACACACACACACACACACACACACACACACACACGCACGCATACACACACACACACACACACACACACACACACGCACACACACACACGCCTCAAATTCAGCTCAACATGCACCGCAGCTTGCCCCCCCAGCCCATGCGATCACGCCCAGGCAGAAAATGGGCGCGCGCACCGTCAACGCTTCCCACGTGCGCGCGGTAGTGCTTCACAAACTCGACGCCCTGAGGCAATTTTTTCCAAAACTTCAGGTGACCGTCGAGGCTGCCGGTGATGAAAAACTCGCCCGCCGTCTGCACACGCCACGAGGGAAAACAAGACGAGGGACGCGTAAGCAAGTTAGGCATGCCCTGCGGTGGCGCTAGCCTCTGATGAGGCTACGGCGGCTGAGACAGCGGTGGCGTTGCCGTCGGTGCTTACCACGACGTGATGGATCTCGTCGCGGTGCATGTAACTGCGCTCGTACATCTCCGCACTGGGCAGCGCATCCAGATAGTTGGACTCGAAAGCAAGCACCTGCATAGCGTGGTACCTGATTAGTGTCACGTGTTCTTTCTAGACCGTCAGTGTGGGGCAGGGGGTTGCGACAGTGCTGCAAACACGGAGGTCGGCCGACCTTTCGCTTTTTTGCTTTCGGCGGCATCGGACCCGCCACCGCCTCGTCGTCCTCCGACGGCGCCTCCATATCTGCGATGCTGGGCCCCACCATCTCCTCAACCTCGGAAACCTCGGCCGCGGCCCCCTCCCCTGGTTCCATCAGCGGCTGCCCCATCACCCACCTAGCCGCGAAGTTTTACCGCGAGCCCGCCCTGAACTGAGATGAGCTGGTACGGCGCGGGAGAATAGAGATAATAGGAATAGAGCGCGAGAGAATGTCCGTGGTTAGAACTGTGTCGCGAGCGGGATGAAACAGTTACTCGGTACTCTTAGATTGCGTTCCCGTTCCTGCTGCAGGTGTTGTGTATGACTACTGCAAGTCAGTATACGGCCAGACTTGCGCCGGTGGAGGACGTGCTTCGGCCGATGGGCTGCGACTCTGCGAGAGTGCTGTATACCTGTAGGAGCGTCATATTGTTTATCATTTATAAGGGAAAAGGATGAGGACCTCTCCATCATCGTGCTGCTGCTTTCGGTCTGTTTTTACGGGTACCAGTACTATGCCAAAAGTATGTACTGCGGTAGTGTATGAGATTTTAATACATGAAAAAAGAATGATAATATAAATATGATATTATCATGATGCACCTTTAATTATTTTCATATATCTGAATTGTCTCAACTAATGTTACCGTTATCGATATTATCATGGTTTTAAGTTTATTTGAATTATATCTTGACCTTGGAAAATGTAATGGTACAAATACCAACAGTGCTTACGTACTCCGTCTGCTACTGCTGATACATCGATGATATGATGAGCATCTACTGATTAATCAGTGATGATGCCGATGGCGACTTCTGGTACAGTACTTGAATGACAAGTACTACTACTACTAAGTGGAGGGACGAGTGCTGCGTCAACGACACCTATCAACACTGCTGACCGATACATCACTTCCACAGAGCCGCACGGGAATAGCTGAGACCCTCCCTCCAACATCTAACGATGGATCCGACGATCCGTAAATAAGGGAGACTGCGCTACTATTGCCTTCTTTCTATCTCGATCAAGCCTGGAATATCGTTAGTCAGGTGAGCGACTGACCAAGGTCGCCGCGGCGACGTGGCGAGGACGGGAGAGGGGAGGGCGTCTTACCGATGCGGCGATGTGCAGCACGGGGCCGACTGGCCCTGTTGCTGCTGCTGGCGGGCGTACACGCGGTCGGGGCGTGGAGCTGGTTCTCGTGGCTTATGCCCCGCAATCACATCCAAGATGTGCGGGACTATGTGAAAGTGGAAGGCTGGGGCACCTCTGAGGGGTCAAGTACTGCGGCCGAGGGTGGTGAGGTGGACACCTGGGTCAGCAGGCTGCAGGTGAAGGTCAGCCTGCGAGAAAGGAACACCGCACGGCGGGAGGCGAAGCTAGCTATACTTCCGCACGTTACAGAGTGTAGGTTCTGTCATAAATGCCACCTTATTCAAAGCCATCGTGACTTTGTCGAGGAGCGCCATATTCTTGGCGGTGAGTCGGCCCGTGCCTTGGCTTGCAGTGTCCGCGCCGCGCCGCTTCGCAGTGTCCGATATATATATTGGGAATGTAAATCAAATATCTCTTCGGAATATGGGACTGATGGTGGCCCCCGTTTGCAGGCAAGAAAAACGCGAAGGGGATGACCCACCCGCCGATCCGTAAGGGAAGTGACGCCGCCAAGGCATACGCGAGAAAGGTAGATGCGAAGGCGAAGTTGCCAGTTTGCGAGGAGTGCAAGGGCTGCACCAACATGGTCAACAAGCTGGAGGCGATGGACCAAAACATCAAAGGACACCATCTGAAACCGACCCAGGGCATGAGCCGCGCTCGAGTGTACAGGCAAGCGGTCACCTCAAGAGTCTTTCCGTTGAAATTTATCGTTTGCTTCGCGTAAGTTTCCGACGAATTTCGGGGCGGGAATGTAACGGGGGCTGTTTCTTGGCGGTGGCAGGGTGTCGAGCTCGCAGTCGGAGCTGGGAGTGGCGATTGGAAAAGTTATGTGCTTGCCCTTTTGGAAGGACGGTAAGCTGGAGCCATGCAGCGAGGATTTCCGTGAATGGTTGGACACCAAGCTTTACGCGCTCGCGGCGGCGCAGCAGCAAGTGACGGAGGAGTGCGGCTTTTCGCCCGTGGTTCCAAAGATGTGGGTGGAAAACGTGACGGCCATAATGCCAGATACGGGGTACGTCATAACGGAGCCGATGGCGATGCAAGAGATCGCGCGCGGTGGGCCGCTGCGAGCCTTCCACACGGCGCTATCAACAAAGGTGCGTCGTACTGTATTGTGAACGCGCCATTTTTGTCTTACCGCTGAGAAGGCATCGACTCTTCCTCCATTTGACAGCGAGCGCTCTGAGATTGTCCCCACCGCCGATATTAATTGCGTGTTATCTCGCGGTATTAATTAGAACTCGCAAATAATAGCAATTGGTCGGAGACGCATAGCACTCGAATCGGCATGCCGTAGATTACTCTGCTTTGCTTGCCTTCGTACCAACCACGACGGCGAATCAAGAAAGAGTTGACTGTAGCAACCAGAGTCATTTGTTTCATTGATGTCTATTAATCTCTGACAGCCATTCAAGTGAAGATACTTTGTGCAAGTACCCAGAAGCTATCCTTGCACAAGGAATATGTCAAAGTCTCCTCAGGCGCGCATGCTTAAATTGATATGACGCCTCGGGCCAATCATTGGAAGTCCGATTGAGCGATATAGCACACACACACACACACACACACACACACACACACACACACACACACACACACACACACACAGGTTGAAGCAGATAGGTATGTAGTATGGCAAATTAGTCTTGTGATTTGCGGTGCGTGTGCCTGTTACATCCTATTCGTGCTTCCTGAAAACTGAGCTTGCTAGCACTCCTGCCGGGTTCGTTTACTACTAGCTGTTCTGTGAATCTGTCCACAATGTATTCTCCCGCGCATTTTGCTCACACGGCGCTGTCTGTCGTGTGTCTCAGCTGGCGATCAGCACGCTGAAGAAAGTCAACAGCACGGAGGTCGTATTGGCAGCCATCTACGACCTCCTATTTTCCCAGGAGGACCGGCACGCGGACAACGTCCTTATCGACGACCACCCGCACATATCACTAATTGACGACGACAAAGCGCTGCGCATCTACGGCGGCCTCCCGGATTCAATCTTTCTCCCCACCACCCCGCTATACGAATACCAACTCTGGGGACGCGACTGGGTAAAAAATCGGGGGCAGAGGCCGGCAAAGGTACGAATGTCGCCCTGGGCGATTCATGAAGCTCTTTTTGTTTTTAAAATGATGTGTCCATTACTGCGATGGTCGTTCACGCGGGAAAGTCACAATAACCCGTTTCTGTACTTTTGCCGACCGTCGCCTAATAAATCGCTTCTGTGGCGTCATTCTGCAGCCGTATCCCGGCGAGTTTACGATGATGCTTGACTACCGCTGCCACGTGGAGGGACTTCCGGACTTCAGTCCCGGCTCGCGACGGCTGGGCACTAAATTCCCGCCGCAAGTGAAACAGTGTCTGGGGAAAATTGCGGGCATGACTGACGTTGAGGTGATGGAAGAGTACGGTGAGTTTGTTTGTCCCCTATTCACGTCGGATCGCCCATGACCTCATTCATATGAGCATTCCACACCATATTATATATTTAATGTTCTGCGCATCAAGGCGCTGCTCGCGTGCTGTTTTGGCAATGTAGATGCACTAATGCCTTTCTTGTGTGAGTGCCCTGTTTCGCTTTTGCTATTCCGTCTCTTGTACTGCCTCATTCAAAAGTTGCTCCTCCGATTCTCTGTGTAGAGGAGTAATGATGATTAAATGCGAATAATCATTTCTTATCGTGCTGATGCTTATATGGAGTCTCCTTTTCTACACGATCCTGCGCAAATACCCTCTCGTCTCTTGTCTGTTCTCTTGCCTGTTCAGTTTCTCGCGCTTCAACTAAGCCGCGCCCCCTTCCCACCATCTGTTAAACCTCGACGCACCCAGTTCCCCGTCCGTGATCGTCTGTTCATTTGGTTATTTCAATGTAAAAAATGAAAATCTGCTATCCTACCTAGGTGCATTTGAATGAAAGGTATTACATTACACAAGTTTACTACCATATGTTAATATACATTCACGGTCCACTTAATGCGTCACGGAGGTGTTTTGGCGGTTTCAATATAGTTATTTCTTGATTATCATTTTTGAATCGATGTGATTTGTATTGGCGCCTCTTCTTTGGCCTATCCCATAGGTTTTCCTACCCGCGAGCTCGCCAAGAATCTGCAGACGCGGGCAGCGGACCTGTTCACAATGGGCATGGAGTACACGTTGCACCAGGGGAAGCCCGCGCGGTCCCTGTGCAAGTCCTTCCCCTGGCGACCGCCGTGCTGCGACTGGGAGCACGACCCCGAAATAAACCACGAAGTGTGCTCCGACCCCAAATGGCGACCCGACAAGTGGCAGAAACTCAACTGCAAAATCGACAAGGACAAGGTCGCGCACGACGTGCTGCCGCGTCCCACGGACTGGGACCCGCTCAAGGGGCTCAAGATTCCCAAAGAGCGACAAACGTAGGGTTTCACTTAAGTTGGTAGTCTACCAAACGGGCGGGAAGGCGCTACCAACAGATTAATAGTATCGTTTTCAATAAATTTCAATCTTACTTTCCGAACTCGGTTTCTGCTTCCACGTTCACGGGGCTAGGCGAGAGGTGCAACCCCATCACGACAACAGCCGATAGTCCCCGCTTTGAGCCTCTAAACAGTGGCGGAGACACTGACTGCTTTCGGCATGATGCAATTTTTTGCGTTGGGTCGATATTTATTGCGCCTTAATTCCGTGACTTTTGAGAAGAGTATTAAACAAAAAATCACAAAATGCCAAACAAAATGGCAATTCGCGGAATCACTCCTCTCATTCAAACGAGTTCACATGTGTTTTGAGAGAAAGGAAAGCAGTGTTCCCTTCACGCGAACAGTCATGACAACAAGTCCAACCTCTTAGCAACATCTAATTCATATATGGTTGGCAGTGCGTTGCTGCTGAGTTAACATTTCTGTTATTAACGATTTCAGGCTTCGTTGGTTGTGTTATTATTTCCTTGTCACGCTTCAGCCATCCAAGGACAGGCTGAACATCCCCACAGAGCCGATGGAGGGGTTGAAGTCGCCCTCCTCCTGCAGCCTCCCCGAGGCGGTGAGGGGCACGTCGGGCCGCGCCTCCTTAAACACCTGAGTGGGTATAAACACAACGACGTTGAGCCGGAAAATATACAACGAAAGGTAGGCGCATGGAATACAGCACAGTACTCATAACGTGGTCTTCTCCAATAGCAGGGCGAGCTGCAATTACGTCGTCCAGTTTCCATTTCAATGAAAAGTCGGTTAATGATGGTCGAGGGGAGTAGTCCAGGCGCCCACACACGCATTAGGGTAAACAAGACAATCCCAATGAAGGTACAGGGCCATTAAAAAAACGACAACAAACCCCCGTGGAAATTGCAAGTTATTAGATCCTTTCAATTGATTCTCAGAATCCCCACTTGTAATATCCGGGCTTCATACAAAACTATACACATTTTAGGGGCTTAAAACCCTAATCGAGACCCGCGATGATCAATCAGATGTTCCCCTGAATATACATCGTATTTTGGGTGCGCGCACCTGATCGATGAGGGCGTCCGGCTGCGTGGGGATAATGATGTCGGTGGTGGCGGACGAGATGCTGTCTGCGGGCGCCGGTCCCACGTGGGCCGCGGTGCCGAGCTGGAAAAAGGGGTGCTGACGGATTTCGGCGAGGGTGAGGCGCTGCGCGGGGTCGCGCGTAAGGATGCGGGTGATGAGGTCCCACGCTGCGGCGCTGATGCCGGGGTGACGGTAGATGTCAGGCGGGTCCGCGGTAATGCGGCGCATCACGCGATTCTCCCGCACAATCTTTTTCATTTTCGTGTCATCCTCGTCCTCCCTGCGCTGAGGGGTCGAGCCAGATAATGGGGGAAAGGGTCAGGAAATGGTGCGACGTCACCCCGTGCCTCTTACACGCTTTCATTATCCAAATATCTGTTGCTTCTGTAACCACGTACAGACACACACACACACACACACACACACACACACACACACAAGCAGATTCCTCTACTCTCTCTTTCTCGCCTGAGCAAAGGCGCAATGCAGGGGCGCTTAGAGCAACGGCTTTATACGAGATTTATATCACACGGTCGCTCCCTACACTGATAATACAACCGCCTGGGCTCACACACAAACAATCCGCGAAACAAAGCCCCTCTCAAAATACAATCCAAAGAAATATGGCACGCAAGATGCCACATCTGTACTCTGACAACAGTAGTGTAGCAGCGCAGCACGCCCTGTCGCTAGGGGCAGCTATAAACTCTGTGGTAAAACAAGTGATGAACAACATCATTTACGACAATTATGATTTCCGATTCAGATAGATAAATGGATTTTTCCTGTGATTTTCCCAAAGACAAACTCCATCGCTAATACAATAAAACAATCACATTTCAATGATGTGTTTAGGTGCCCAACACGTCCAGACAAAATTGGGTTTAGGGTCAACGGCGGCATGGGGCGGACAGGATTAAGAGTATGGCCTAAAAATATACTTAAAGCTCAACAGAACTTACTGAACTTCCTAACGTTGGCCTACGCTGCGAAGGTTCTTGTTTAGGGTTTAATGATTTTGGGTTCTAAGTTGTGGATTTAGGGTGGTACAAAAACATATCCTCAACAGCGCTCTTTGGTAGTACTTTGTAGTGAAACCATCCACTGTTCAAAATGGGGGGCTAAAAAAGTTATGGGTGTGTGTGTTGAGGGATTAAGGACATAACACACAATATCAAAATGTAATGGCCAAAGCAAACCTTAAATTGACACATCGCTGACACCATTTTTTGATAAGATGGTCGAGCTCAACACTTGAATTTCTCTGGTTTGGAGAAAATGGCATGGAACCTCGATTTTCTTTATTCCTGTCGGGGGGGGGGGGGGGGGGGGGGAACCTGGAATGGATACTGGCCGGCGATAAGGCTGTACAGCGACACGCCGCAGCACCAAATATCTGCGAGCTTGCCATCGTACGCCGCTGGTGCCTCCATCACCTCTGGCGGCTTGCATTGAAAGCTGCCCACCTCACTCTTGACGGGGGTGTCCAGTGTGTCCTTGCTCAGCCCAAAGTCGCACATCTTGAGCACCTGTCGACGGTACACACAAATACAAATTAATTGAAAACGAGAGGTTCAGCACAGCCTAAACAAAAAACTCCAAGTCCTAATAAACAAATAACACGTTTCGTGCCTCTGTCTTTCTGTCTGTCTGCTATCGCTATTGGTTTGAGACACTTGGCATCATGATTAAAGATTTGCATACGTAATATCACTTACAGTAGCACAATGCGTGCGTGCGTGCGTGGGCGTGCGTGGGCGTGGGTGGGGGTTGGGTGTGTGTGTGTGTGGGGGGGGGGGGGGGGGTATTTAGGTGAAACTGGAAATAATGCCTCTAAAAATATAATGTATATGAAACGAGAAAGAATACCGAAACAGTGCAATGGAAATGTAAGGTAACCAGGCAAAATATACCTCAAAATACCCTGGGAGCGAAAAGGGCATCCAAGAGAGCGAAATTTCGAAGACTATGATAGGAGACGCCAAACAGAACAAGCCGACAATTGTGACTTTCAACGATTCAAGTGTACATCGACAAGAGCACAGTGCCTATAATCCCTGAAATAACGCTGTCCCAACACATACGGATCCTTATCATTCATCAATGAACGGCACCATAAATGAGGGGCGTCCTCCTTTGCTACCAGAAGAAATAACAAGTGAGTGATGAATGCATTTCTTAAACCCATCCTAGAAAGACTTCACGACAAATGTATGAGCAAAACAGAACCCGTATCAGATAAAATAGTATCCTTTTAAAACTAGTATCATAACATACTTATATGAAGAGTAATGCATGCAAATACAAACAACCAACAAACATAGACAAAAGGTGTCCATTGGCACATGTTTCCTCTCCCCGTCTGCCTTCTCACCTGCTGCGTCTCGTCCAACAGACAGTTGCACGGCTTGATGTCCCGGTTCACCACGTTCATGGAGTGCATGTACTGCACTGCGGCGATGAGCTGTCGAAAGTAGTGCGCCGCCTCCTCGTGCGTCAGCGTCCGGTGGCGCGTGGACAGCAGCTCGCTCAGCGTGCCGCCGGCCGCGTACTCCATCACTAGCGCCGGCACCGACCCCGGGTTCCAAATGATCTCGTAAAACTGGACAATGTGTGGGTGCGCGCCCAGCTTGCTATGATTCAGGATCTCCCGACGAAGCAGGCTCACCTGCCGGCTCTGCCCATACTGTGCTACCTCGAGCTCCAAAAAGTTGGGGTTGAAGAACACAAACTTTACGGCCACGCGGACGCCGACGTCGCTTTTCACCGCCCGCCACACCTGACCAAACCCGCCCCGGCCGAGACAATGCTCCAGCACGTACGCATAGGTGCACAACACCTGCTGCCACCCCACCAGCGCCTGAACGTTGCCATCAAGCGACACGCTCCCAACGTACTGAGGTCCCTCGGGGTGCGGTTGCGGCGCGAATAGGAAAGTGGCGCCGGCGGACAGCCACCCCCCTCGGCACCCGCCGTCCGTGAACTCGACAACAAAGCGCCCCTGCCTGGAGCCCTCGTCTCGTACGCACACGGTCCATAACTCTCCCAGTCTCCCACGACCCAGATGCGTCTCCAACATGTACCCAACATCATGGCCCGGGCCAGGCGCCCCTCCGTTTTGCTGCATGCGACCGAAACTGCAGGTTGAGGTCAGCACCATCCACCGACTCGGAACCCGTCCACCCCCGCTCCCGCGCGGAGCTCTCCTCCGCCAGCCTTAACACATACAAGACGGGCAGTGCGAAATCACGCTAATCACCCTCTCTTCCTCTCTTCAATCAGTGGCTAAACAAGCGCGGAGCTGTTGCTATCGCTGCGCCCTACGAAATGCAGACGATCTGGGCACAGTGAGCAGCCCACGTCACTACGCGCTGCTTAGAACAGACACCCCCATACGCGTTCGATATGATCGGTGGGAAGGCATCATTAAGATTAAATAAGCTTAATCAGGACGATATAGTGGTTTAGTTTGATAAATCTCTCGGCTGAAGGGAGGACGGTGGGTGTGGAATGGAAAGGCGGTCGGTCGAGAGTGTGAAATGGAGTATGTGTACTGCTACTTGTCAGACGGTGAGGCCACAGCACCGGATCAAAGCGTACGAATCGGAGGCAAGGCTGTAGCCCTCGCCGGGTGCAAAGGGACCCATGTCACGAATATACTAGAGGCTTGAGGAGGAAAAATATGCTGGGGCGGGCCAACTAGTGTGCCGGCGGTTCTGGGCGAGACCAAGGGGTGGCGCAGTGCTGCGGTGATAAGCGCGGATACGAGGGGGCGAGCGAGAGTCGGAGAATTGGCGATAGAAACAAGTCGCAGCGCCGCCTGCAACTCGGAGGAGGGCCCATACCGAGTTCCAGATATGTGGGATTGAGGATTCGAAAGCCTCCCGTGGTGGACGCTCTGCTGCGATTATCGAAGAGGTTGGCGATATAGAGGCCAAGTGTGTGTGGTATGGCGGATGGTAACGAGGTGTAGCACTCTGCTGGCCCGTATAAAATATTATGGGGTCGCGACACCTGTCGCCGATTACGCGCTCTCGTTTGTCCCAGTGCCACTTCGGCATATTGTTTTCATTTAGCCTTACTCGGCGTATCTCGCTTGTAAGTAAGAATTATGGGTAGAAGTTCATCCCGGCGGTGAAGGATTTTAATTTTCTTGATGCGCTTACATGTCATCTTTCGCGGATGATGGCTAAGTTCATCAAAGAACCGGCCTGATGCGCTTACATGCAGTGATGCAGTGGTAAATCACCCGGCCAATAACAAAATGGTTAATATGGCTGTACACTAGAACAATCAAACTATGGTCGACCAAAGTACCAAGGTACTGGAAAAGGGTATGTCATGTCGACCGACGAATATGGTACTCAAACGTCCGCAAAGTTCAGCCATCTTCGGGCAGTTTACCCGTGACACTCGTATCTATGCAGTTTCGAGCTCTTCGCACCAAGCCCCGAGAAGCGGCGGACCTCTCAATCTTGGCATCTTGGCCGGGGATGGTTGAACATGCCGTTATATTTCTTTTGTTGCGAGACATAATTTGTGTGGTAATCAAGTTGCTACAAAGCAATATTGGTCAAGTGGCATCGTGATAGTACGGATGTGACTCAACACTCTAATATGATAAGCCAAGCAACAATAGAGAGGATGAGGTTGCTGACGGTGGCAAGTTGTTGAGCGTTAGATGTCATCTAAAGGCTCAGAACATACGTTGGCGAGTGCTCACCACAAGGTGAGTGCGTGTCTTGTGATAGGCAAGTGCTAGGCACTTGTCGAAGGTGAGATGACATGCAGTGTCACTCACCGAGTGTAAGCATGCCTTATATCGCCCCCCTCAACTTTGATAGGTTATGGGCCCTCAAGTTGCTAGTTGTTGGAGTCCTTTGTCTTGACTAGAACATAGAGCTTGCTTCTCGAAGAGTGGTAGGCCTTTGTGGTGTCGCACGATACGCGAGGTGCGGTTGGTTCACAAAGTGGCTGGCTCTTGCTTGAAATTGAAATTGAAATTGTTTACAACATGTCCCGGCAAACTGGACCGGCTGCTGTCTCACGGGCCACTCTACTTTCGCCATACAGGACTTATTTAGCAAGTTGGGCCCGGGTCTCTCCGACCAGGTACATTTCTTATCTAAACACCTATCTGCAATGTGTGTCTCGACGTTCCTCGGGAGTTATATAACTGTAAGCAACCGCAGTAATTGCCACAGTCCCCCCACCTAAGCAGTAACAGCGTAATAATTTTGTAATCAAGAAAAACAGATCTAAAAATAAATCCACTTGTCTAGAAATGCAAAACTAAACTGCTGCTCGACCTTCACGATGCACGGCCCGCTCCCGCCGAACCGGGGTGTCGACCGGCCTAGGCCGGTCGGCGTTCGGGAGGGACGACGGGCCAGCCTAATCTAGCTCCCGCGTGACTTCGGTCTTGCCGAAGGAAGGAGGGGAAAGGCTGGCAAAAAACCCCTCCTCGCGCGGTCGCTCGTCGATCCCGCCGCTCCATCCCGTAAACCCCGCCCCAAGGTCTTGCCGCGTCCACCGACGCGGCGGTCCTCCGTGTCGAGGTCCCCCATCACCTCGAGGACAGGTGGGGGGGACCGAGACGCACAGACATAGAAAAAATGGGCGCTCCTGCCTCCGCGCCTGAATTTTCCCCGCTCATTTCCCCGGTTTTTTCTCTGTCTGGTACCCGGGTACCTGTCGGTTTTCCGGCCTGTGGCCGTACCCTCCCCCCTCCGATCGCGCGTCCACCGAGCAGCCTTTTCTTGAGCGGGGGCCTCCGCGCTCACCCGGGCCCACGCTCAAGGACTCCTAGGAGTATGAAGGTCTGTCGGGGTAGTGGGTGTCGAAGAGGGGGGGGGGGGGCAGGTCACCGTAGCCGGATCCGGCGGGCCGCGGGCGCCCGGAATTAAACAAAACCCTCCGTGCCGGGTTTTCCGGCGGCGCCGACCCAAAGGGTCGTCGCCGCCAGATCGTGTCGCTCCTCCCGTCGCGACTGTCCTCCTTGCCGTCCCAGCTGACTCCTCCCCAGCTCTTGCTTGTGTTTGTAGCTTTATTTCGATACCCGGCTTGTAGCGACTTGTTTGTGTCGCTTGGAGCCTTGAACCCCCGAACGCCGACTCGTGTGACGTGAAGATCGGCTTGCTTCCCTTGTTATAGCTTGGCGCTTTCTGGAATCTTACTCGCTTCCGGAGCTTGTCACCCGTAACTTTCTTTTCTGGTGAAAGCCTAGAGTGGTCCGGCTGAATTTTTGGAAAGGCATCTTACCACAGGTGTAATAGCTCTCCTTTACAACGGCACTTGACCGACCTTCTGAGACTCGTTTCTGATTGCCTTGGCTGTATAGCCTCCGGGAGTATAACTGCGTCTTCGGTCAGCCCTTTGTCGTCTCCTTTTCTGAGCCGTGTTGCCCGCCTCTTGACCGGTACTTGGTGCTTTTCTTGTTGGCATTTTTCCTGATTTTCTGGTGCTCTTGAGAGCGCATCCGACGTACTTGATATGGACTCCGTAAAACTACCGAATTTCAGTGGGGACAGACGAGATTTTGATGTGTGGAAGAAATGTTTCCGTACATTTGGACTGATGCAAAAGTGGGCTCCGGCTTTGTCGTCGGATGGTGCCGCTTCCTCTCAACAACAAGTTGACATGTACTCCACATTGATTCTTGCGCTGCCGGAGGATGATCTTTCCCATATCGAGAATGTTAGCGAGGATGACAATACATGCGGCCACACTGCATGGACCGCGTTAGTCAATCATTATGAGGACAATGGTATTTACCCATGTACGGAACTATTGCAGGACTTGGAGACGTCGCAAGCGGACGGCGAGAGCGGCATTCAATACCTGAACCGATTAGTTCGACTGCAACGACAGCTTGCCCGAGTTGGGGACGTCGTCCACGACCGGCGTATCATCACATACTTAGTGAAGGGCCTGCGCAGCGAATACCACTCCATCACCGACACGTGGGACGTACACAACCTCAGCATGGATACCGTCAAGCGTGATCTTCGTCAAAAGGGCATGCACATCGAGAGTCGTGCGCAATCACATACAACGGGGCCCCCACGCCTACGGCTTTTGCAGCATCTCATGATGACGCAACGACTGAACTTTTGAAGCGGCAAGTCTCCGAGCTCCAAGACCAACTGAAATCTCTTCAAGGAGCTGCGACTACTCGTCGTACCTCATATGGCATAAGCGTAGCGAGGGTCTTTCGTTGTGTTTGCTATGGCTGTGGTAAGAAGGGCCATCGCAGGTCCGAGTCCCCGGACAACAACACCGGAGGTAACTCTGCGCAGGTGGACTCTCCGGTTGCTTTTCCGGCGGTCATGGACGTGACGGCCACCCCTGCGAGGCCATTCTCCGAGGCTCGACACATGTTCGAGCGCGATGGGGAAACGTGGATGTGGTTGGCCGACAGAGGCACTAGCCATCACATGACTAGTGTGCGCCGTGACTTCTGTGAGTATCGAGCGCTCACCGACCGGCTTTGGGTGGAGGGTATCAGCGCCCGCGCTGTTGGCGTGGGCTCGGTCCGCATCATTGTGAAGGCTGACGATGGAGAGGAGATTCCTGCCATGCTGAAGAATGTGCTCCACGTTCCTGAGCTATCCCGTCGCGCGTCGTGGTCTTACCATAGGCTTTTCAGCCTCACCCAAGCTCGGCGATAAGGTCATTATGTGGTGTTAGCTGATCCCGTGGACCACCTTCGTCTTCATGCCGGTCATGGTGGTGGCGTGGTGGTTCCGTTGGAGCGCGCGGGTTGCTTCGTCGAATCCTACCGCTTCGGTCGCCACTGCGCTATTGGAAAAACGGTTGTGGCATTCCCGACTTTGACCTTGGCGAGTCGTAATTGGACGGGCTCTTGGCCACTCAAGTGGAGGGTGTGGCGTTTTCTGCGTCGGAGAAGGTTGGCTTCTGTGAGACATGTGATGTGTGTAAGTCGCACGTCCGTCGTATCTCGTGTGAGCCGGCTGACCGGAATGTTGGTGTCTTTGAGGTCCTCGGCTTAGACTTCTGCGGTCCTATGAGTATTCCATCCTTGGGAGGACGGCTGTACAGCTTGTGTGCGGTTGATTTTCGCAGCCGTTGCATGCTGCATGATGCGGTCCGCTCCAAGGATGAGGCTCCCGCCTCGTTCCGTCGCATGTTGACTACCATCCGTTCTATTGGGCACACGGTTCGTCGTTTTCGGGTGGACAATGACACGGTGTTCTTAGGTGCTGCCGTCCGAAACCTCTTGGATGAGTTCAACATCGCCGTGGAGATCACTGCCCCTTACGCGCATTGGCAACATGGCCGGATTGAGCGGCAGTGGGGGACATTGGTCCCGATGGCGCAGTCAATGCTCCGGCAAGCCGCGCTGCCTAAATCGTATTGGGCTCTAGCGATGGCCGCTGCGGCCCATGTCCGCAATCGTGTGCATAGTAGCGGAGCCGGTGGTGTATCTTTCACCTTGGCGACCGGTAGACGAGCTGATTTGAGCTCCATGCGGGTCTTCGGCTGTCCAGCCTATGTCCACGTTGACAAGTCTCAACGCCACAAACTTAACGATCGCCCGTGGAAGGGTGTCTTTGTGGGTTACGCTTCCGAATCACCGGCGTGGTTAGTGTACAATCCTTCTACTCGTCGGGTGGTGAGCAGCCGTAACGTGGTGTTCGATAAGGTTGCTGTGCTTTCCATGGGGGAGAGCAATGCGGAGCAACGCAATTATGATGAAGAGGACAACATCCCGCGCACCATGTGTAGCGAAGAACCGCATACACTTTCGGGGGAGTCGCCGCTGCGGGAGTCGCTGCAACATTCCGGGTCGATGGAAGATGAACATGATATGCATTCGGGGGAGACTCCACGTCCAAGGTATAATGTTCGATCCACTGCCGCACCACAGCAATGCGCGCCCGTGTCCAAGGTATAATCTCCGTTCAACGGGGGCGTCGGGAGATGGATGGACAGCGGGAAGTGCCGCAGCTATTAAGTCAGCGAGCAGCCCGACTGTTCAAGAGCATGTGTCATACAAGCAAGCGCTGAGGAGTCCCCAATCGGGGGAGTGGGAGGCAGCTATCAAGAGCGAGTACGACTCACTTGTATCTCGGAAAACCTGGACATTGGTCCCTTGTCGTGCCAGTCGCAAACTCGTAGATTCCATGTGGATGTTCAAGCTCAAGCGCGGTGCCAATGAGCAGATAACAAGGTACAAAACAAGACTTGTGGCTCGCGGGTTTACTCAGGAGAAGGGTGTGGACTACCACGAGACCTTCGCTCCCACAGTGAGGGTGATTTCTATTCGGACGGTGCTCGCGCTTGTTGCTTATAATGATTGGGAGGTAGAGCACCTTGATGTAGTGACGGCATTCTTGGAGGCCGATATCGAGGAGGAAATCTACATGAGGCAGCCGGAAGGATTCCGTCACATCGACATCAATGGAGAGGAGCGAGCGAGTGATTTTTGGATGGATGGGCAAAGAACAGCTCTATGAATCAGAGAAAATACATCTACTCAACAAAGACCCCATCCAAGCAGTGTGGTGTTACTTCGGTTGGCTCGTCCCTTCCCGCCGGCTTTCCTTGACTAGGTTGTGCAAGCGTTTGGCTTTAGGTTGATGGCAATCGTGTCCTAAGTTAAATTGTCACATTTTATAGATTGGATTGTTTTCACCAAATACCAATAAATCGGTTGTTGTCTCAAGACGTTCCCAATACTGCCATCTAGGTTTTAGTAGTAGGGTTTTACGCCGGGAAGTCTCCTTGTCCATCCCTTTCCGTCACGCTGCACTAGCAAAATGATATAAATCATGCATGGTCTATCGCTATGATAAGAATATGAAACATATTCTGTCGCTATCTCCTCGATGTGCGGCCCGTTCCCGCCGCTCGAGGGCGTTGATCATCCTAGATGGTCAGCAAGTGATGGCCGAGTCGGGCATGTATGGCCTAGGCTCATGTGGGACTTCGGCCGTGCCAGACTTGGGGGAAAAAGGAAGGCGAAAACCCCTCGCTATGGTCGTCGAAGGCCCCGACTCGATCTACGCATACCCTCGTCCAAGAAAATAGCTCCTCCTCCCATCACATCCCTCCTCTTAGCCTAGGCTTCCCCCTCCCTTCGGCGCAAGTCGGAAAAACCATAGCCACAATTGGTTGCCCTATGTCGCTCCTCCCATCGCGTTTGTCTTATTCTGGTCGGCTTCCATCTGTTTTCGGCACCGGTTAATCTGTAAAATACCGCCCGTACCTTCCCCGTGTGGCTTACGCTTCGAGGAGGGGGGCAATATGGGCGGTGTGCGTTTGCGATAACCCTAGCACACCGTCCGAGGCACTCCTTTAGATGGCTAGTACCGACCAAGGGAGAGGTTGGGCGGTGGGTAAGCCAGATCGGTGATCCGATCGCAACGGTGCCGGGTACGGACGCTTTAACCGAAACTCTCGGTACGTGGTTGTATTCGGCGGAGGCCGATCTATTATGAGCGCCGCCGGACCGTGCCGCTCCTCCCGACACGACTTTCCACCTCGCTATTGGTGTCGGGCTCAAACCCCATGGATGGGTATACTCGACCTCAAGAGCGAATGTAGACGTCGAGTGAGCGCCCTTCCCTAGCGCTACTTCCCGGCTGTCCGCCGCCGACTCCAACACCCGCGTTCCACCGTTGATCCGCCCCTACATACCCTTTTTGCCAACAAATATTTCACAGGCACCGCCCTCGCCTCCTAGTTTATCGGGAGAGTATTTGGGAGCACTTATTCGCGGAAAACCATATCGAACTGCCCGAGCGGTAGATCATAGCGAGTTAGCGATTGAGTACGGATATTTAAATAAAGTAAAAATTTCTTACAAGAAAAAGCAGTGGAGGCCACCAAGCACGGATATTTAAATCGAAATTGTATTACAACGATATCGTATAGATATGGTAAAACTAGCGACCGCCAGCGACAGGAATCCAACGGTTTATATCGCTCCAAGAATATTCAGCGACAATGAGATCTCGCTAGATCTCACGATCTCGCCCGCTGTCGCTAACTCGGAAATTATGAAATTGAGTAGCGATATCGGCTACGCATTCAGCACGAATATATTCCGCATGAAGCGAGCTGGCGTACGAAATGTTTATGAAACTGACGGAGAAACTCCACCACATTAACAAATTAAACGCTAAGCGCTATTCTATCATCGGTATAAATCGCTTTTATTAGAAAATAATCTATATCAGGTACATCATTTCATCCATTACCATTTACTTACAATAAAGTAAAAATACATCTGAAATTCATAATAAGCACATCTTTACAATTGCTCTATGTCGTGTATGGATTTCAGCAAATGATGAAAGCTGACAGGCGGATTAATCAAAGGGATACTTCAATCAATGCCGAAAACGCCATGACGAGCATTAACGACTAGCCTATAGATACTAAAAGATAATTGTGTGCCGTTGTTCGATCGCAACTTGTACCTCTCTAGTTTCTACTAGTGTTCTTCGAGTGTGAACTTTCGTCGTCGTTTAAACTTGTTCTTCTGCGCTAACTTTTCACCGCCCATTTTCTCGTATGGCACGTGGCAGTGTCTTCCACGGGTTGTCTCCCGCCGCCGAGATGTTCATTGTTTAAAGGTAGCAATTGTTTGCAACTAAAATTGGAAAAATTATGCCGTTTGTCACTCCCCTCCAATGCACTAGGGTAAAATAAGTTTGCCTAGTTGACTCCCGCCTAGTCTTGCATGCCCTTTGTGCCTTGCATTGGGGCTCTCGTAACGGTCTCAACAAAGTGGCGACGTAGCATGTTTATCTCGGGAGACTAGACCATAGCGTCATGTAGCATGTTAGAATTTACTATGCATATTTCACGTACCATGATGTACTACTAATACCGCGTTGTGTACTATATGTACATTGTCCTCGAGCTGAAGCAATGGCTACGTAGCCACAAGCACGTCCTTCCGATGGAAATGTACATATCAAATTAGTAAAGAGTGCATGTACAATGTCATGTAATGTACTCGTACATGGCAATACTCGTTACAACAACATGGCGGGCGCTTCTTCTCTACTCAATCCGCGCGTTGACATAGTATTGTTTTCACCACTACCCCGCGTTGGGCCGCTAGCTAGCACCTTGCCCTTGGCATTCGTGGGTATAAGTGGCATAATACCAAGTGGACTAATTAGTTACCGTAGTAAGCATCCAAGGTTTTTTTACGTCATCGAGGGGAGCCACCCACGTGCACATAATTGCACTTCTATCATGTCATAAAGTCATAGTACATTCCACGTGTTATCGCGTTTACGGCTACTCGATATATTTCGTCGCCATTCTCCCATTGTTCTCAAGCATGTCTCGTGATTGGTTGTTTTGACCATGTCGCCATCTTTATTTCCCTCTCAATTGTTTAGGCCATCGTGAGCGTGCCTCCCTTGAATGGAGTGATTTCTCTTGTTGTAGCATGCTTCTATCTTTTAGTGCGATGCGCTTACTTCTCAACAAATCCGCGTTACACAAAAAATCGTAGTTAAGCTTGCACGAGAAAATCACTCCGGCAGCGCAAGAAGCGCACGTACTACCAATCCGCCGAAAGGCTTTTAAAAATGGAATGTGCTACTGATCTACCGCCTCAATTTATGTTATGACACTTGATTGTCTGAATGACCCGGCACGTGTGATTCGAAACATTTTAGGGGCACACCCATTCGAAATGAGAGACATTCGCCGTGGCTCGAGTGGGGCAGTCCTAACCCAGCGGTTGCGTCTCTTGCCTTGAGCCACACACACCGGCACATCGCACCTATTGAGCCACTAAAATTCAAAATACACACGAGACGAGACGCGACAAGATTTGAGTTTTTGAGTATTGTTAGGGTAAAAAATCGCGAAGGAAATTTTAAATTATTTTGACTACTGCTTTCTCTCCCAGTCTCCTTCCTTTGTAGTGGCTTTGGAGTTAAGACGGCGAGGATCTTGTTCAGTTGAGTTTTAAAATCCTAACTGTTAATACAAATAAAGCAATAGTAACCACCAGCAAAGGAGGGAAAACAAAGTTTTGAAATGCCCCAATTTATTGTTTTATTTAAAATGTAATATAATAACGGCTGACTAAAATGTTGTAATACCGTGCTTCCTCGAGCGGCGCGTGAGGCGCCGCTTGTCGCCTCCGCGTGTTGCATTCTCGGCGTTGCCTAGGAGTTTCCTTGGTTTAATCTGCTCGGTTTGCGCGCAATGTAGTGCTTCCTTTTGCCGTGCTTTGGATTCCGTGATCCTCTTGTCACTCGTGCCCTTTTGTTTCCCCTCCTATTTTCCCTGTCCGTGCTCACGTTGTTCTTCTTTTAATCAAACAATAATTAGAATACTGTACGGCTAGTTCTGCGCAAGTACGGGTTTTGCTCCAGTAGCGGGCTCGGTATAAACCCAGTACCTGGGTACCGGTGAAAATGAATCGATTGCTGATAAAATACTCACATTAGGATTCAAATAATGATAAGGGAAATTAATTAAGGTAAGATTGAATATTGTCCAAGAATAGTCATATTGTAGAAAATACAGAAATATCAACGATAACATAATACGTACTTTCGTCCTACTGCTGCCCTGCTGCCATTTTTCGAATAATATAGATAAGGGTTTTAAAATTTGTCGCATGACGCCGCAGCGACGGCGGGACTCGTTTACGGGGATCGGTGCAGCCTTAGCGGTGCCATGTGCCACAGGCGAGCAAGCAAAGAAGCAGTGGCAATTGCGGTGCCTTAATGAAGCCAGTAGCCTCTTGTGAGATCGGTTCGAGCGTTCTCTGACCGGGCAGTGCCGCGATGTTGGGATGCCGCAAAGAAGGATGCCTGCGGTGCGCTAGTGATCGCTGGACGTATCAGTAGATCGCTGGGCGGGTCCCGAAAGTGATAATATTATGAGTTTCAGAGCTAAGTTTAATAATATTATAAAATCCACGTATACTCGCGGTCGCTAGACGTATCTCTCTTTGTCGCTGGACGTACCGTTTCTGTCGCTGGGCTGTCGCTGAAAAAAAATTAGCGGCAGGCTAGACCGACTCTTGTTTAACGGCCGTCGATACTTTGCCATCTAGGTCACTTTAGGAGTACGATTGGGCCGGGCACTCTTCGACCAGGTATACCTATCGACGCACGTATCTGCAATGTGTGCCGACGTTCCTTGGAGGTAAAAAATTGTAAGCAGACTCAATAATTGCCACAGTCCCCCCGCCTAAGCAATAACAACAGAAATAATTTTGTAATCAAAAAAGCTAGATATAAAAATAAATCCATTTGTCAACAATGCAAAATGAAACTGCTGCTCGACCTTCACGATGCACGCCCCGCTCCCACCGAACCGGGGTGCCGACCGGCCTAGGCCGATCAACGTTCGAGAGGGTCGACGGGCCATCCCAATCTAGCTCCCGTCTAGTGACTTCGGTCTTGTTGGAGAAAGGAGGAGAAAGGCTAGCGAAAACCCCCTCCTCACGCGGTCGCTCGTCCATCCCGCCGTCGCATCCCGTAAGCCCCGCCCCATGGTCGTAGCCGCTCTTCCCGTCGCGACTTCTCTCCTAGTCGAGGTCCCCCGTCACCTCGAGGGCAGGTGGGAGGGACCGAGACAGCTAGGAAAAAATCTAGCGCTTTTGCCGCCGCGCTTAAAAGTTTTTTAGGCCATTTCCCCGGCTTTTCAGTGTTGGTACCCGGGTAGCTGTATAGAAAATCAGCCAACGACCATAGCCTTCACCCACCGTTTTGCGCGTCCATCGACCACCCTTGTTTCGAGTGCGAGTCTTCGCGCTTATCCGGGCTCACACTCTCTAATGTTAGGTGTGCCTAGCGCCCTAGCGATGGTGGGTAGCGGTGGAGTAGCGCACGGTCGCAATGGCCGGATCCGAAAAGGCCGCGGGGGTGCGGAAAGTATTCAAACCCTCCGTATCCGGTTTTCCCGGCGGCGGCTGATCCTTTGGAACACCCCGCCGCCAAACCTCGCCAAACTTCCCGTCGCGATAGTCCTCCTCGTTGTTGGTGTTGTAATACCCCCATTTCGGCCGGCTCGACGTCAACGGGCTGGTCGACGTCGAGTGAGCGCCATACCCTAGCGGTGCTTCCCGGCATTCCGCCGCCAGCTCCAACATCCGCGTCTCACCGCTGATCCATCCGTACCATCCTCTCCACCACACACTCATGAAGATACTGGCCCCACCCCTCAAATGAGGCGGAATCTTAGTAGTATCTACTCTTGAAAAACGCATGAGACGGGCGGAGCGAGAGATCTTGGCGCCGGGAACGCAAATTAATATTTTTAAAAAGCCCTCCGTACATGGTTTTCCCGACAGCTTCAAATCGCGCAGATCGCATTGTCGACCCTCTCAGCCCTCTACCGTGCCAAGCATGGCACGGCTACGGGATTCCATGCGCCCACCACGGGGAGGTAAGGGGATGCCGACGGGCATCCGAGCGCACCCCCCTCCGGGGTCGCCTCCGTTGCGCCGCCGGCGGGCGCCGGAGTAAGGATATTGTGATTTCCAAAACCCTCCGTACATGCACACGGCTTCCTTGCATGCGATGATCACGATGATAACAACTATCGGTACCTCGTTTAGCCCCCTACTCTACCGTGTCATCATATTTCATATTTAAAATCACATATTAGTGGTTTGCAAACCGAACTCTCATGTCTATGGGACAATAGCCCATGCGCGGTACTAGTGTTACCGTTAGTAACGGCGCGTCGCACCTCCATGACAACTATCTCGTAATGTGATTGGGGCGCAACCAACATGATGACTTCCCCAACTGTCATCTCAAACTAGCCCTAGCCTTACAAGCCCGAACTAACGAAGAGCCTGACATTCTCTGCGTTCGCGCTCAGCCAATCTGGGCTTCGCGCAAACCCACCCACCCAACCCTATAATTCTGCGCTAACATATCCCCTAGGCCAAGCATGTGGTAGTCTCTTGGCCAAATTGTAAGCAAGATGACATCATTGACAGTTGTACCTTTGTTTTAATCCCATTTTGGCGAACGGCGCACAGCGCCGCACTCTCACCAACGCCTTCCACCGACGCGCGCCACCACACTGTGATCTACAACCGGTGCAGTTGAACGAGGGGGAAAACTGATGTGGCTTTTGCAGTCTTCGAAGCGATGAGTGACGTGATTATCTGAGCGCCCCTTATTCCCAAGCGAGAGCCAAAGTCAGGTGCCGCAGGTTAGTTGGAGAAAATAGCGGCTTTTTCCTGCGCCCCCACTCGCCACCCTCGCTCCGCTGAAGAAAACATATGCTGGACTTGTAAACAGGCTACTGGACAACTTGTATCAGCTACGGAGGTAGGGGCTGACGGAGCGTCGTGGCGGGAAGGTTGAGCTTCGTTGTGACGAGGGGGGGAAGTGCGTGTCGTGCGATGGGGGAGTCAGTTGCGACTACAAATGGAGCCGACCGGGGACGGAGACCGGGTGCCGAATACCGGGGACCGATTGGGTACGCTCGCGCGCACGTTGCCCTATTGTCGTTAGCGTAGCACTTGGCGGCCACGCAGGTGCTGAACCTGCTGTCGCGGCACACAGATGGCTGCGCTTGAAGTTCTTCCAAGTGGAGATCACGACGGGGACGTATATGCTGGAGCCGTGGGAAAAGGTGGTGTACTACATCGGCATGTCCGCCATCCTGGCGCTCGTGTGCTACGGTCTATGGAGCACGCTAGCCAAGAGCGCAGCACTCTCGTAACCAACACACGCCAGCACGCTTCAAACACCAGCCGCCCGCCGCCTCACCCTCCGCTAGCAGTCTCCCCTTCGCACGTTCTGCACTAGCGGCGCAGTTCTACGGCCTTCCCAAATACGGTCATAAGGCCAATACATCATATTGCAACATTGGCCTCCTTGCGGTATGGATACTGAGAATCATTTTTATCCATTGGAATGCAAGACAAGCGCACGACGGCGTGGAGAAAAGGACCATCTGCAGCAGCATGGGCATGTGATCCAGGGGTGTGAATGCGTATATTATTGATGCAAGGATTATGTTTGAAATTGCTGGGAAAAGCTGCTGGTCAGAAAAGCAGGGGACATGTCACCACCGCAGGGTGTGTGAATGTGTGTGCATACGAATGGAAGAGCATGCGTAGGTGTACGTGTGGTGTGACAATGTATTTGTCAGAGGAAGAAAATGGGATGCTAGTCGCCGCTCAAGGCGCCCGTTATTCTCCCAAATAGCAGCGTGGGAGAATGCCTGTCACTCAGCAGCGTGAAAGATTCTGAACGCCTCAAAAGAGAAAAACTGTGGCATGGTATGCTTTCCGAATAGGGAGTGGTCTGTGTGTTTTCCGAGTGGACACGGGAGAGTTCATCTTTCAATACGCTTGCGGTGTGTGGGGGGCGAAAGGGGATACTCACCACCGTTCAGGGAGGAGAGTCAGGAGGACTAACCGACTGCTTTGGAAATTTCCCTAACATATCAAGTACATTGATAAAAGACTCCATCCTCTTGAATATTGCACATGACGACAGGAGTAGCCCTAGTGTTATGAACCCCTGTCATATTTTGAAAGAATGCATGGCATGTGCTTCAACCCGCCGCACCGACAAAGAGCCACATAGTCCTCCGTGGAATATATGGACCAGCTCCCCGTCCGTTTTCTTCCTCACAGCCATCCAAAAGCAGGACAACCGATGAATAGTTCCCGTATGGTGTTTACTTACATTTTGTGGGCACGTGGCGCCGAATTATGAATGAAGTGGGCAGAAAAAGGGGGCGGTGCGCTTAGAAGAGGGACAGCCCCTCGTCGTTCACGCGCGAGCCGGACTTGAGCTTGTTGTAAAACGAGTGGGTCTCCGCGATCACGCCCATCGTAAACTCCTTGTTCAGGCACTTGTCGTCGTAGCCGTAGCCGTTCTGGGGCTTGCCGTCGGGGGTCTTGTAGTCGCGGAACCACACCTTGATCTTCTCCAGCTCGCCGGGGAACTCCCTACACGTCGTCGGAGAGAAGGCCGAGGGTCAGTCGCTAACAAACCCAAAAAGCTCAACAGCGATACTAGAATGAAGCAAAGGGTCAAATTTGACGAAACTGTTCAAAGCACTCAATCCAAATGACATCAGAATGCGTCCAAAACCAAGGTATGTTTGCTTAGAATGTTCATCTTGACTTCTAGGCAGGCAGTTAATCTTTTAGCGCCTGGTTTGTTGTGATGGTGAAATAGGAATGGGGGGCAAGGGGCGCACCTCTCGACGTCCTCCACGTCATTGATGGACGCGGCCTTGGGGTCGGCGGTGGAGATGGCGATGACCTTCCAGTCCAGCTCGCCATCGTCGATCATCGCGTACACACCCACAGGCTTCACAGGGTACACGCCGCCCATCTCGCACGTGGCGGAGCCAATCTCCACCACGTCCACGGGGTCGTTGTCGCCCTACAGCACAACACAGCCACCCGCACCTCAAACCACAGCCCTCCAAAGCATGCATGATCCGATGAAGTAAATTGTATGCTAAACGTGGCAATAACATCAGACAAAAATGCGTGTATGTGCGTGGATGGATGGCGGACAGGGAAAGGCACTGACCGCCACGCCACCGCACTCCTCGCTCTTGTGGCTGGGGTCCTCCCAGGTCTGAGGCAGCAGGCCGTAGTTCCAGTTGATGTTGTAAGGGTAGAAGCGCACGGCGCCCTTCTTCACGTCCTGCTTGATGGGCGTCTTGGCCTCATCCTGCACCGAACCCCGCACCAACCGTCAGCACAGACAGGGAAACGTGGGGTTCGGGTTTCAAACGATGTTGGGCACATGGGGTTCGGGTGAGTGAGAGGCACGCACGGTGGCGACCTCCATCTTGGCGGAGGTCTCCTTGGGGATCTCGCACACAAAGTTGACGGAGCCATCGGGGTTGTAGAGGGGGATGTCGTGCCAAGGGGACAGAACAGTGCCTGCATACCACACACCAGGCCCATAATCAGCTCAACAATAGGCATAAGCCCGTCAAATCACCGAGTTCGACAGTCTGTCATACGCGTGTGTGTGTGTGTGTGCGCACGCGTATTGCGCGTGTAATTCATGTGTGTGTGTGTGTGTGTGTGTGTGTGTGTGTGTGTGTGTGTGTGTGTGAGAGAGAGAGAGAGAGAGAGAGAGAGAGAGAGAGAGAGAGAGAGAGAGAGAGAGAGAGAGAGAGGGAGAGGGAGAGGGAGAGAGGGAGAGGGAGAGAGAGAGAGAGAGAGAGAGAGAGAGAGAGAGAGAGAGAGAGAGAAGCATTTCGAGTAAATAAGACAGACGACTATCAGGGCACATAAAGGTAGAGTCATGATAGGGAAGGAATACCAGGGCTAGAGGAGGGATGGCTTGTATTGGAGAGGCGAGAGGGGAAAGGTAGGAGGATGACAGAGAATGGGAAGGAGAAGGCAGGTTGGGGATGGAGGAAAGGATAAAAAAGATAATGGCTAAGTGAGAGAAGGGTACTAGACGGTACTTGGGGTCTAGGGAAAGGAGGAAAGGTTGGTGATGGGAGGCACAAAGAAAAAGGGGAGTGGAGGAGGGGGAGGGGATGGAAGGATGGTAATGGGGAAAGGAAAGAAAGACGAGTAGAAGATTGGTGATGGGAGAAAAGAAGAAAAAGGGGGGGAAGTGGAAGGAGGGGAAGGGCTCACCGCACTCGGCCTTGAAGGACATAC
The DNA here is from genome assembly GCA_026401115.1 of Tetraselmis chui. Taxonomy (NCBI): domain Eukaryota; kingdom Viridiplantae; phylum Chlorophyta; class Chlorodendrophyceae; order Chlorodendrales; family Chlorodendraceae; genus Tetraselmis; species Tetraselmis chui. The sequence goes on from JAPMLY010000814.1 coordinate 27,464, forward strand.
GGAACTCCAGAGTCTCGGGGGTACCCTGTAAATGAGACAGGAAACGAGATCAGCGGGCCAGGGAATGGAATGCGAATAAACTGATGGGATATTGGGATCGAATCGGAGAAAGGGGGGTGGGTTAAGTGCTGACCTTGGTCTCGGTGGCGTAGCCGTTGGCGATGGTGGCGGCCTGACGGACGACGAGGTTGGAGCGCACGGGAGCGGCGCGCAGAGCACGGGCAGTGCGCAGGGGGGTGGCGCGCAGAGTCTGCACATCGCAGGTGACATGCCTGTTAGCGGAACACTGCGTGGTTGTGTGTACCGGTAGCTCGGTAAGCGGCGTAGAGTGACGAGTGAGGATGGGGACTGATCGTCGGCGGTCGACTCGGAGAAGTGAAGGCGACGCTTCGAGCGGTCAGCTGGCTGCGACGGGTGAATGGTATTCGAACACCGACACAGGTAATGGGCACGGCGAGATGTGGTTACACACATTCGTGGGCTAGGGGTATAGCGCAACGAGGAGGCCGAGCACGAGCATAGATCGCCGCGACGGTGCGTTGGCTGACGGGACGGTGGGCCGCAAGATAAGGAGAGAGCGTGCGCTGCAGTATATTCGTGCTCTATGTATCGACTGGTGAAGAGCGGCAAAGTATTGTGCCGCCAGAGTGGCGATCGGCGAGAGAGGAAGGTATATAGGACACACAGATCACGCGGCCACCGAGTTGTGTGGCGGACGATTCGGTGGCCTACAGGGCGACGGTGAGTGGGGTCTCGCACCTGGCGAGCGCTCAGCGCAACGCTGCGAGCGGCAACGGCGAAGGCCATGGTGGTAGACTTGAGGTCGAAGAGGAGGGAGGGCAGCGGGTGGGGAACAGTGTGATGGTGCCCGGAACAGGTGCCGGATTGCCAATACGGTGAAGTGTGTCTGTGGCGGGGCACGGTCTAGGGCGGAAAGTAGGGCACACACACGCGCCACGTGGATTTCTTCGAGATAAGGATAAAGTACAGACATAACGTACGTCGATGTCGAGTGCGCACGAGGACCGTCAATTGCGGACGAGACGAGTGAAACATCGCGAATGTATGCAGAATATCTGGTACGGGTACTAATACTTCCGCTTTTGAGCAGCCGTTGGACATGTGAATTATATAATTTCTTACAAGAATAAAAAGCAGCGGACATGTCGCAAGAATAATAGCAGCGCAATTAAACGCGACGACGAAAGAACGACGGCTGATGACCGCACCTGCAAGGGAACACTCGCCCTCCGCAGCTCGTCTTCAGATTTATGGCGTTAGATGAATATATCTTCAATTATAAAAGGTGTCGATTGCGAGAGTCTGCCAAAGGGCCAAGCGTTTTTCGAGAGTCCTTGCGTGATGTGTCGAGCACTAGCCGAATAGCCCCCCCCCCCCCCCCTTCACTCCTCCAGTATGGAGCACGTAGGCTCGTACAATTGCACGGGGTGACACGGAATCCGCGTTTGTCTATCAGATCAGCAGACCAGCCTCATCATTCGGCTCTTGGACATACACACCTTTTACCTTTTTGTATCTGTCTAATCGAGGACTCAGCTTTGGAGTCCCTATATATCGGCCTTTCGGTGCTTCGATGGATTCTCTCCTACCAAAACTGGTAAATGATATTTTTGGTTTTACAATCAATCAGTCGAAAGCACTACATTACCAGAGGCGATTGCGCGCACATGTCGCGTTACTGTTGCTTTGCGTGGCACTGTGACTGGGTTTTACCCTCGAGATGGTGTGGAAGGTGGCTATCCTCGAGATGTTGTTGCATGCCTTCCAGCTGTTGGTCAGTAGTTTCTGCAATATTTCTTTCCTTCTTGCTTATTTATTGTTTGGATGTATTTACACCTCTTACTTACCTCATGTTGTTCTTTTTGTAATCCACTTTCCTATTTACGAGTCGGTAATCTAATTACATTTCAATTATTATACAAAGAAAGTGTTTTTTCTATTATTATACCGCTCAGCTATCCCCGGGTTTCGGATCTGCTGATCTAGTGACTTGGGGGTAGCGTGAGGGGTTAGGGCTACAGGTAAGTGCCGGGTAGTTAGGGTTTCCCTCCCTGCTTGTCTCTTACCTGTACACAGTTTAAGGCCGGTTCTTAGATGAACTTGGCCACCATCCGCGAAAGATGAGATTTTTTCTAACAAGGCAAATTAAGTGAATATCTACGTAGAAATACCGAAAACGGACGCAAAACAATTGGGAAGATATTGGGAAAGCATAAATGTCATGTAGTCAAAAATAAAATGGTATGCTGGTTTAGCTCTAGTAGAGGTCATGGAGCTCGTTAGTTGTACATGATACCTAATTGCCTACATGAGTAAAGAAGACTGAGACGTCGCATGCTGCCATGCGTTCAAAAGAAGCAGACGGAACAGGCGCCCGTGCATGTTGGCACAAACCAGAAGAATGAAATCATTAAATCACTGCCAAAAAATGGATGTATACAGAAGTGGAGATACTTATTCAGAGGGCAAATCGGATGTGGGGCGGCACAAGGTCCGGATGAATACATTATTTCATAAATGAGTAACCAGAACGCTGCGGTTTAGATGGGGCCATTTTGTGGGTTTTGGTGCATATTTGGAAACGTTAATAAGCGATGTTGATGAGTGTGCGGCGTAGCCAGGGCGGGTGATTTCACGGAAACCTATCTAAAATGGAGTCGAAAATTCCGATTTCAAATAAAATAGAGCAATTCCTGAATAATAGATTGTCGAGAACTAGGCATGATACCTATTCAGAAAATCGGAACCTGCGCTCCCCGTGCGCCTGACCATGAGCGCAAAAAAATCATTGGCTGCGGTTATGATATGGATTCGCACGTGCGCTATCGTTCACTTGTTTCCCGCAGCGGTTGAAGCGGCTGCGTGTATCCCGTTTCCGCTCCTCGGTGCGGCATAACATGAAATGATCAAATACAGTGCCATCTTTCGCGGCGCCTATACGATCGCGAGTAGCTTATATCTTTGTGTTGGGAGTGGACCGCATCGGGTTGATGCACTCCGGGTTGAGACTCGCGGCCGCCAGCGACTGCATCCTCCGAACATTACGGACGTAGAGGCAGTGGTAGACGCCCATACCAAGAGTGGCCACAGTAAGAAAGCAAACAACGCCCAGGAGAACGGCTGCGACGGTGGAGAAAAGTGCTCCAGAGTCAGTAGTGACTGCGTTAGTGTGACCCCCGATAGTGCCGCCCGACACGCCGACGTAAGTCGCGCAAATGTCGCCAACACGCTCATACCCACCTGCGCACTGCTCGCAGCCGTCGCCGGTGTAGCCCGGGAAACAATCGCATACGCCATTCATGGGCGTGCACAAGCCGTGGCTAGAGCAGGTAGAAATGCTTCCGTCTGTGGTAGGGCAAGCATTGAAGGAAATAGGACAGTCGGTCGGGCAGGCGCCGGGAACGTCACCAACTCGCTGCTCACCGACCTCGCACACCCCGTTCCCGCACACCCCAGCGCGTTCCACACCGCGAATGGATAAAACCACCGCCGAAGCCGGGCTTTCATCCGAGTCCAAGGCGTCTTCGAAGCCCTTGACAGTCAGGCCACCGGCGATACCGGGCTGGGTTGGTGGTGACACCACGAGCTCAACCTCAGCGGTGTCTTCGCCAGGCGTCAGTGTGACGGAAGTGACGGACAAAAGGTCAGGAGTGACGCCGAAACGGTCGAGTCCCTCCGATAGACTCAACTTAAAGTCCGCCTGCATGAGAACGTCCAGCTCTGTGTAGCTAGCAGCGGCCACGCTGATTTGGCCCGTTAATGCGCAGGTGTTTGAAGCTCCGCCGCAAACGCCGCACTCGTCGATGTTGTCGGGATTGCAGCACACGCCGGCGGCGTCGAGCTCCCCTTCGCAACACTGACCAAAGACGTCCACCGCGTCAGCTTGGCCGTTGCATACACCGCAGACATCAAGGGTACCGCTAGCACAGGCCTCGCCGTAGCGGTCGATCACGGCACCGCTGGGTGCGCAGGTTCCGTCGGCTGCGACGAGGGCGGAGGGGCAGCATCCCGACTTGGACGGGACACCGGAGGCGCAGTCCGGCGCAATATGACACCACTCGCCTTCGAATCCGCGATCACAAATGCATTTGTTATCGGTTGAACACTTGCCACTTCCTGAGCACGACCCTCGAGAGCCGCACGGGAGATCACACGGCTGTGCGTTGCACTCCATAGCTGTCGCGGGTTTAGAGGCGGCTTCGCACGCCGATTCAGATTCCGCCATTCTGCCGGTTGTACTGCTGACACAAGAGACGGAGCGCTTCGCGACGCCCCGGCCGCACGACGCGCTGCACTGCCCCCAGGGCCCGGCAACGTAGGAGAAAAGTTCGCAGGGTCGGTTCGCGCAGGGACGGACCAAAGCCAGGTCACGCACCTCGCACTTGTCATCCGACACAGTGGCTCCATCAGAATCAGCGCAGACAGCGGTTCGAGTTTGATCCCCCGCGCCGCAAGCCACACTGCAGTCACCCCATGCCGAGTACTTCCAGTCGTACTTCGTCGCAGATTTCTCCGGGTTTGGCCGTGGTGCGACAGAAAAATTAAACTCGGCGGGGTACTTTGAGCGGCGAATGGCGGAGTAACGGACGACGTGCTGTCCAAGACACGCAGCGTACTTTATGTATCCGGCGTGAGACAGGTGGAGGCCATTCGGAAGAAGCAGTCGGTCCAGCTTGTCGCCGCGAGTGGACAGAAACTTGTCCCCGCAGTCTACGAATGACACGCCCGAATTGGAGTTCTTGGCCACGAAGCGCTTCAGTAGGGCGTTAGTATACTGAATACAGGCGCGCTGCGGGCTGGCGTCCCAACTGTATTCGCCATCGTCGGGGGTGGTGGGCAGAATGGCGGCGAGCGCAACGTGAGAGTAGCAATTGTAAAAGCGTAACGTCTTAACCACCTCCTGCACTCGTCGAGCGATGTCATGGTAGCTGTCACCACGCATGCAGTCATTCAGGCCTAGCGAAAGGATCCAGACCTTCGGGGATACCGCGGTGCGCTCCACCATTCGACGAGTGCCGTAAAGCGTCGCGTTTGTGTCAATCCCTTCGCAGCCCAAATTCGCAACGCTGCCTCTCGCCACGCGCTCGCTCATCCACTCCCACACGTCACTCGCATCGGTGACCCATCGTTTGGTGAGATCGTCCCCCAGAAACACCATATCAACGTCGCCGCCGTGCGCTTGCGCGAAGCGATAGTTGCGCTCGACGCATGCGCGTTGTTCCCAGGTGGAACGACTGTCGCTGCCCGACACCAAATCACCGAGGCTGTACGTCCGGCAGACCCCCGTGTCGAGAGCACCCACCACGTTACTGCTGTTCACATTAGATATGAAACCAATGCCCAAGAAATCGTTCAGCAACGCATCGGGGTCGAACAACAGCTTTTCTGTTCTCGTGGGAGCCGTCTCGGCACTTGTTTCTTCTCCGGCGTCCTCGTTCACATCCTCGGGCACCACCGCCGCCTCCTCTTCATTTGCCCTCGCCGCGTCCGAGGGAGGGGTAGGTGCCTCTACCTCTACCCTTACTTCACCACCCCCAGTATTTCCTTCCTGCCCCGTCAGCTCCGTCCTGCCGTCTCCCGTTTCCGAAACTGTGTTTTGCTGCTGCGCGCTACCACAGTATGCAGCTACGACGAGAATCAGCGCGATCAGCACAGTACTTCTGTCGCGCCTCATCTGACCTGTGTAAAAATCAGGTAGCGCTGAGTAAAGATTCGCAGACGTCGAACCTACACAAAATCCATAGTTGACGTGCCAACGACGCCCGTCTGAACTGTATTTCGCCGGTGTTCGTCACTCTCCGTAAGTGACATTGCTACAAACTGTATTGGCACACTAATATACGCAACACCGCTGTGACTGGGGCAACGGAAAAAATATCTCGAGGGCCGAGTAAGTCAAGCGCATTGGTGGAATGTGGGAAGTTAAAGCCCTTGCAGCATCAGGTATGACGAGGCTGGGAAGTGTCGTCGAGAATGCGGAACAGTGTGTTAATTGCAGCATGGAGTGCGGCGACTTGACACGGCGGTAAAAGGAGCGATAGGCGCTGCCCCGCCAGCGAAATTATCGCAGATATATCATGTTCAATGAAGGATTTTTCAGCCTTGCGACGGAATTGAAGATGTGGACGCCTCGATGCTGTTCGTGCAAGTTAGATATTGCTTCACTTTATCTGAGCGAATGCAGATTGTGAAACCGCCCAAGAGAGAAGTTTATTTCCGTTACGGGGTGACGCACCGGGCGAACGCCGTGACGTGTCGCGCTTGCGTCGTCCGCACAACTGCGTCCACAAAGCACGTGCCAGAGCGTGAACAGTTAGCTTAGTGGCACAGGTTCCTGATAGCTCTGGAAGTATGGATGCCAGCGGCCTTTGTGCTGCAGGGCAGCAGAAGTGCAGCCCACATCCGGGTTTTGAGACCGTTGCGGTGTATCACCGGACGGCAGACCCGCCCCCGTTAATCTGTTACGCTATCCCGTACCAGGGCCTCGCTTAAAGATGAGTTAAGTACGATGGTCTGTAAAACCCTACGCCCTGAATCCGTACAGGTATTATTCGACCGATTATTTACAAAATACATTATATCATCATCGCTATTCACTGTCGTGACGGTCAAAAATATAAAACAATATTCTTACAAGAAAAGAAGTGGAAGCCACCAAAACATTTTATTTTAATTGCTTTTTTTGCGCCCCGGCATTTGGGACTGGCAGGTAAGCCACACCGGCACCCTCTACGACTAGCGGCGTTTTGCAAGCATAAATCATATCATCAATGCAAAACCTGCTTGAGGGCGATGCTTTGCAGGAGGGCAGTGCCGATGCTATGGCATGGCTTCATGTTCCTCGGGCTTAGGGTTTTTCCCTTTTTTCTTCTTTTTGCTTCGTGGCTTATGCTGCTTTTTCTTGTAAGAATATTGGTTTACAAACATGCTCGATGTATCTTTTTCGATGCAGCAACCAGTACTTGTTTCGTTAAAGAAGTGGGGGGCTCCGATTGCGAAAAGTATAAATCTCTTACATGAAGTGGTCTGCCATGGCCAAAGGACCAAGTACACGAATAAAGGATGGCGGGAATCAAGGAGGGTGGGTTTGCGTGAGCTATGCTCGCGCGCAAGTCGTAAGGTGGTCTAATGATGGGTGCAGCGCGTCATATGTAGGGGGTATGTTTGACTAAGGCAACGCACGTAAAAGCTAGCGTGTACGGTTACACTTGCGAAGCGTCGTGACGACGATTCCTAATAATTTAGCCCCCGTGTAAATCAAACCTCTATTATGATTTAACAGCATGGCCATTTGCAAAGTAATGGTTGGGGGGCTCCGTTTGCCATAATATCGCCGTCTAGCCGGCGATCTGTGATTGGCCGCCCAAGTAAGGGCGTAAGCCATCCAAACAAGTACAAATCCGCTATATATCGTGAGAACCACAGTGGGGTCGATGTAGTCGATCACGACGCTTGACTCCGTCGCCCATCCGCCGGCAAAAAAATTCTGGATGTTGACCCCGATCGCGTAAGTGGTTGTTGTCGCATCTTTGCGTAGAGAGTGCGAAGTCCAAACGCATCCGTCCGGGGAGTTATCCTTGATGTCCTTGAGGACAATATGCATAAAGATCGTAAGGGTGTCTGTTAATCCATGTACACACGGAATGGCATGAAGGGGGATAGAACCGCCGCTTCCCGGAACGAAGGTGTACGCCTTATCAAATACCGCCAAAAGTCGGTATCCGATAGGAACATATTTTGTATATGAACACATCGCATCGCATCGCATCGCGACTGAGCGGCGAACACCTATAGCGAACACCTATAGGTGGAGGGCCAAGACTCCCCCGGAGTCTAGCGTACACATGTGTCCATTAGTAGTCCTACGGAGGGATATGTAAACACTCCCCCTTAATGGACAAACTCCGGCCGGTGCCCTAGTAAACCCCACGTAAACGCGGAGGGCCCATAACCTGTTGAGCCATGCAAACACAGTTAGTGTGGAAGATAACTTACGCAAACGTAGTTACAGTCACAGTCCCGCAAACGGAACAGTTACGGCGACAACCAGCCTACATGCGTGGTGTCGGGACAACAAAAGTGAGTGAGCTATAGCTTGGCGACAGCTCTGTACCGAGTCAAACAGTTTATCGGTATGTCCGATCTAGACATGTACTAATCATATCTAGGATAGCTTAAAGTAGCTATCTGCAACTAATACGTATGCGGACCACACGGCAGATTTTTCACGATTATCGACCACCCAGCGATACATGGGAGTCTTGTCGCTCGACGCCAACCGCAGTCTGTCAAAAACATCCGTCATATTGGCTACGCGACTATGGGCGCTCGCTTGAATTGAACAAAGTAGTTGTTGTTTTGTAGCTACTCCTCGTTGGCCCTGCTTCGAGTATCGATGGTACATAATTATTCCACTTTCTTGCTATGTGGTGACGATGTTACTAGTAAGGCACTCAATTCTTGCGCTACCGCGTGAGAAGATGGGAAATGATATAGTGGTAGCGACACATGCTTGTCGTAACTCAATCTTGGTCCGCGGTACGTCCATGGTACCTAGTTGTTATATGTCAAGGCGGACAACCTCTTTCCGTACTGACGCGAGTAGTATAATCTTGACCGGTAATGGTACGTGGATGGGCGCATGTGAACGGGTCACCTATTATGACGTTGCTAATCCTTTGCGTACGCGTGCGACAAGGTCATTGCAACCGGCTTGCGTCCGTGGTCCTTGCTTAAGTTGTTGACCGTCGAGAGGTAAGGTTGTAAGCTCGAAGTCTTTATTGTGCCGAGACCCCCAAGCTAAGTAACAAATCTGGCCATTGTAGCGGGACTACCGGCTAGGGATAGAGGTAACTTCTGGTCTTCGTAGAATTCGAAGTACCGTTTGATCGTATTGCCGTAAGTCGCGGAGGTATTACGCACCCAAGTTGTTGTAAGTATGTTGAGTCTTTGTGCACCGGGAACGTCAGAGTGCCAAATCCGAGACATGTATGGTCGCATAGAACTAGTCCAACGGTTGCTACATTTTGTAATCTCGACGTTGTACTTTCGCACATGCTTGCGTGTTTCCATGTTGCTTGATCGCGTAGCTGGTGGGTCGTGTCCGCTCGCGAAGGTAGTTTACGTTGCGTTGACAGCTTCTCGTTGAAGGTAGATCCACGCCATAAGGGAAAGCGGAATAGATATAGTAACGGGCCAATGAGGCTTGCCTAGCATACCTCGCCCGGCCCGTCAGCCTTGACGAAACAAGTTGTCCCGGGGTGAGATGATGAGCTCTTTCATGGCCATCCCGGTGAGCGCTTGGTGCCACGTTATTTCGTCCATATGGGGGCGGCCACCGTAGTTAATGCTCCGTTGTGCCGTAATTTGAGGACGAGGTTGGGCACCAATGGCTGCGGGGGGTTACACCAATTGCACTTGCCTAAATGGAGAAGTAGGATTAGGAGGTTCACGGTCTAGCCCCGGCTTGTAATTTTCCTAGTTGGCTGAGCAAGGACGGCCCGGAGACAGCATACGGTTTCACCCGGTAATAATTGTAGACATTGTCCAATTTCCAGTTTGGAACTTAGCGTATGGCTTTTGTTCGTGTTCGTGAAAAAGGCGTGCACATGACTGCGTTTTAGACGCCAGATAGTGTAATGGAGTGGGTCACAATGCCGCGCGGATTGTGCCATGCTCCAACTACGTATCAAGTGGTGATGATTGACATCTTGCGCAATTTTTCAAACAAAATCGCTACAGTCTACCTCGACGACGTTTGTGTCCACAATCGCACTATGGAGGAGCACCTCGAGAACATACGTTGTGCGCTTCAGCGTTTCAAGGAGGGCTTGGCATTACGTCGCAAGAAATGAGTTTTTGGTCTTTAGGAGATGAATTACTCATGCTATATTGTCTTGGGAGGCATGGTTTATGTTTCGACCAAGAAAGTCGATGTTGTCGCAAATTGTCCAGTCCCTAAAATGCAGAATTAAGTTCGGAGCTTCGTACAGTTTTGCAACTTCTACGTCATGTTCATCCATTATTTAATCGACCTTGCGGCTCCATTGGCGGACTTACTGCGGAAGTCTCATCCACAAAAGGTTACGCTGACGCATGCATGTTTGGAAGCCTTCCAAACTCTCAAGCAACGGCTCATTTTCGCGCCGTGCATGATCCTTCCAAACGCGACAATTACATTGGCCATAAATGCTTCGACAATGGGGATTGCAGCAGTTATGCTGCAGGACTAAGGAGGATGTCTTCAGCTTGTCGCTTAATGGGCGCGTAAGTTAAATTCAGTTGAGCGTGGCAACATCTACTGTGTTTGTCATATCCTAGCCATTTAGCTAAGTGCTAGTATCCGGCATTATTTATTTCCTGTAAATGGTACCTGTACCTTAGCGATATTCAGTGACTCTTTTATTGTCATCACGGCAGTACAATTGTATCGCCGTATTTTCCCTTGACAGTACAGAGTTACTGGCAGTATCTCTTCTAGATACAGGTAGTTCTTTTCTAGATAGTTCTAAGAGCTTGTGCGATAAGGTGAGATAGACGGTACATGTAACCTCAGTTAACCTGTATCACTAGTAATAGTTTGGTTTAGTTAGCAGACAGCACAAGCTACAGGTTCTAAGGCTGTTTCTAGAACACCTGAGGTGTGGACATTTAAGACGGGGACTTACTGGTAGAGGAGAGACCGGTACAGAATAGAATTACGCCACACCCAGATTGTAAGAAACCCTGTTCCTAAGACAATCTTACTAATTCTCTCTACGCTGTATAATTAGATCCAGAGATTAGGTTCTACTATTAGTCTAAGGTTGCCAACTTAGCCTAACCAAAGTAGCACCTCACAATGTTTATGATGTGGAGGCTTTGGCCGTGTGTGAGGCGATAAAGCATTGGAGGTGTTACCTTGAAGGGTGCTCGAAGCTCCTTGTCGTTTTAGACCACGACACACTGCGACATCTACGCAGGCAACCGAACAACATGATGACTAAGTGGCAAGCTCGTTAGTTGCGGGACTTGCTGAGGTTTGTGGGCACGATGACACTTGCGTACCACAAGGGAGCCCTTAACGAAGACGATCATTTAAGTCGGAGACCATACTTCGTACCTCATGCCACAATTCGATTGTTTTGGGACGTGTGTGAGAGAGAGTGTCTTGTTTGCGTGAATTTCAAGTTCCTAGACCCAAAAATGGTCCTTTGAGAGCGCTAATCTCATGGGATACATGTCTGACAACGAACAATTTTGCTTGACCTATATAGCAGCGCTTTACTGTGGGACACTCCATGGCACCCCATGGCCTAGCTATTCGCAGCCTTGGTCCGGACTAGCACCAACATGGCATGCATACTTTTGGCACCACAACGGGAGATGGCAATCGCAGCTATCTCGCATGTCCATCTTATTTTTATTGTTAGACCTTCTCTCTAATGTTTTTGAGCGATTATGTATTTCGAGCAACCCCAATGATCCCAAACACAATAACATTTTATGGACATGGTAAACCCCACGATGAATGTGATGTGCTGGGTGAGGGGTTTGCAACACATATTTTTGTTGGGCTGTATGGGGCGGATATAATGTAATATTTACGTATTTCAAGACAATGCAACATGTGTCTAACGTGCACACGGGTCTCAGCCTTGAAGAGCAACTGCATTGTGAGCTCCCCAATCACGACAGCATGATCTTTGTTAGATGGGCATTATTGCAAGGCAATGTACCGTGGTTGATTTATCAAATGCACAGAGTTTTTGAGTCTTTTTACTAATCTAGTTCATGTTTTAAGTAACAAAATATCGATCTTGAGCGTCTAAAATATCATATGCATTGACCTTTAGCGCCCGATTTATCAAATTCATTGATTTTTAGCATCAAGTTTATCAAATGCATCGATATTTATTTAATGCCAGATTTACCAGATGCATTGATCTTTTAGGGGCTGAATTATCATACGCATCGATCACTATTGTAGGGCCTGAATTATCACTTGCATCGATCTTAAGTGAATGAAAATGTGCATAAGTGATGCGATTTTTGATACAATAGATCGATTCTCTATCATTATTATACACTGAATTGATCAATAATATTTTCGATGCTTTAGTTTGAATCAATCACGATTCTCGATATTTAAATCTAAATTAATCGTGATTGTCGATCTTTATGCTCTCAATCTCGATTCCGACCCTTAGAGAGGCTGGTCGGGGGTCTCCATCCAATTGTTATGCTAATAATGCCCCCTCCGTTTGGTAGCATGCCAAATAAAAGGAAGGAACGCAATTGCAATCCAGCATCGTGAAAAGGATGTCTAATGAAGGCACCAAGCTTTTTCGATTGTGTATGCAACGTGAAGCGACATACTCAGCCTTGAATTACATGGGATGTGTTTGTTTACTTGACGATAAAGTTGGCGAGCATAACTAGCCATGTCGCGCCAAGTGGTCTTGCTTGTTTGACCACATAAGCTACAACAAGCGCTACCCGCTTCAACCCACGATGAAAAGGTCATCAAACTAGCATTAGCATAAACGATATGAGATCCCGCATGATATTGGGATGCCCTCTCCGCACTTTTTATGGATTTGTAGTTGTACGGCGGCAATGTCTTTATGTGATGTTGTTTTAGATAACCACCTCTCCCCCCTCGGGATTTTGCCCCCCCCCCCCCCCGCCCCCCCAAAGAACTTATTATTTTCTTAACACCGTGCTGTTTTTTTCCATTTCAACACTCACAAGGGTTCAGGGTTAAAGGTGAAGGTTTAGGGTTTATCTTTAGGGTATAAATCCTAAACTTTAAACCCTTGAAACCGGCACAAGGGGATGCCCGAGCCGCTTAACACCGGGAAAAGGGATATGCTTGTTTTGGTTGCTTACCCCCCCCCCCCCCCTCCGGATTCTGGCTTTATTGTACATCTTATTAAACAATAAATATTGATACCCTCGCCTAATAAGCAGCACACCTTGTGAAGCGTGGTGTATAAGTGTGACACGGGGGTATTTGCCGGATTGTTATTCGATTGCTTCTTATTACGGGGAAGGGGATTCACTTCTGCCTTAGCAATTACGCCACGCTATCTATGCTAGTAGTAGGTGCAATTTTTTATTCGAAGCATGTCATTTGTATCCACCAACAAAATGAATTGCATCGCCGCGCATTGTCATTTCTCGCATTTCCTGACAAGGGGAGCAAGCACCTACCGCATCTTGTAGATACACATGTATCCGAGAGTTATGTTCGGCCTTGGAGAGGAGTCGCAATGTGAGCCCTTTCCTGTCTCTAGATGAGCTTTCGCGTGACGGGGATAAATTTTCATTCCCTAGGTGCTTTGAAACTAACAGCAATTTGGGCGGGTTACTTGGGAGTCCAGCATGTATCGCTAACTCTAGATTCAGACGCACGCCCTTGCTCCGGTGATCACAATCGTTACGAGGTCATTCCACCATTGCGAATGACCCAAAAATGCAGTTTATTTCATTTAACTGTTTTTTGATTTACATCGAATCACGATGCCAAATCCCCGTCCCATCGCTCAGGGCCGCACCGCCTCCATTTTCCTCAACCAACCATGATTTCCGAAAACCGCCAGCTCACCCTTTCACACAGTTGGGTTGAAATGCATGGCCGAGTTTATTCCTGCCCCTCCGTTGATGCCCGAGGAGCGGCAGCAGCCACCGCCAACGAGCACAGAGGGATGCAGGTTTATCTATAGGGGATGCTGGAATCGCGCGTCTTGATCTGAATTAGTAACTGTCCTCGCTATCGCAGAGTAATGTCTCGACAAGCGAAACGTCGGTCGTGAGGTCATTGCCACACCGCAGACGTGCGCTTGCCGAGCTGCTACTCTATGCACAACATCCCGTGCCGCTCTAATCGGTGTCCCCCCCGGCTTCATGTCCCGCAGCCCACACACCCGTACACGACGGCGCGGCAGAGCCGTCGACGAGCAAAATGGTGGACATGCAGGCACACGCCGTCGACTATCGTCCTTGTAGGGCCAAGGTCGAGGAGCTGCGGTGCGGTCGGACCGGGTGACCGCCCAGCCGAAACGAGGGCATAAAGTGGTGCGTGAAGTGGGTGGCGACTTGCCGCATAACTCGCGCAGCCACGTTGTCCTCCTCCCCATCGCTTGCCTCCGCCTCAGAGCCCGCGCTATCAGAGCTCCCCAGCGCCGTTTCTGCATTGTACAACAAGCCGTACTGTTTAAAGTCGCGCACTCGCTGGAAATGCACAGAGGACGACCGGTGGTTCCCCTTTATCCGCTTCTTGTCCAGGTTGTCGCGCGTCACGAAAACTAGATCCGCGCCGTCGATGAGCATGTGCGGGTATGTGGAGTGCAGCGAGAGGCTTTTTGAATGAAACAGCGTGTCCGCGAGCTCCCAGTCGTAGGCATTCGCCGACACAAACAGGCCGAGCTTGTTTCTCGACGCCTGACAGAACGCGCCCTTCGATATGTAGAGCTTATGGCTCGGGTCCTCCGCCTCCTCCGTGTAGCTGTTCAGACTATTGGTGGGCACGTTGTTCACCATGTAGTACAGCCCGTCGTCCGGACTGTAAACGATACCTGGGTGAGCGCTCGCGGCGCCCGGCACAAAGCCGAGTTTCCAGAATCGATAGGCGTTGGGGCTGGTATCCGTCATGTTCCACCGAAACAGCGCCGAGAGGCCGCACTGGTGGCGGTTGTTGAGGCGGAGAATCACGAGCACCTGGCCGTCCTTCATCACCGTAGGCACCCCCTCCATCATGTATGGCGTCCCCACCCCTAATGACTCCCGCACCTTCCGGCTTATCTCCGACGCCTTGGGCGTGTACTCCTTCAGCGCGTCCTTGACCCCCTTTATACCGTACTTGTCGCTCTTGACGCCGAGCAAAGCGGATTGCGCCTCTTGGTGCAGCGTCGCGGGGTTACACACCGCGCGCGTCTGTTGCCACACCGACGGATCGGACAGGTCTGCCGTCTCCGGCGCCCACAGCAGTAAGCTACACCAGTCGAAGAGGCCCTTGTACAGCTGCGCGCCGGTGGTGCCCAGCACGGTACCGGCAAACAGGTGCTTCTGCTTCTCGTGGTGCAGAAATATGGGGATGGCGCAGAGCCAGTGACTACCATCTTCGCGCGTCTCCAGTTGCCGCACGCGCAGAAACACGCCGTGCGTGGTGTGACGCAGCGTCATATACTGCGCGACGTCATCGAACTGGTCGACGCGCGCGCAGCACGGCTTGTGCCAGCTGCAGTTGGTGAGGCTCATGTTGGAAAGCATTGTGACGTTGCGAAACTGGCTGTCGAGAGATGGTAGATACTCGGCTGTTCGCGCAACGACG
Source organism: Tetraselmis chui (assembly GCA_026401115.1). Classification (NCBI taxonomy): domain Eukaryota; kingdom Viridiplantae; phylum Chlorophyta; class Chlorodendrophyceae; order Chlorodendrales; family Chlorodendraceae; genus Tetraselmis; species Tetraselmis chui. The sequence goes on from JAPMLY010000814.1 coordinate 42,798, forward strand.
CCGTTCGCGGCCACGAAGCCCGTGTTCTGGAGGTGGTAGGTACCGCCGCGGGTGACGGCGACGGGTCGACTCCACTCCGCGGGTGTCGCCCCCATCTTGGACACCATCACGGGACTATCCTTCACAAAACCCTGGGCCGCACCCATGAGGTAAACGCCACTTGGGGTGGTCATCAACTGCCCCCACATCAACGGCCTCGGCACCTGACCGCCAACCCGCCACGTGACGCCCCCGTCGCCGCTCACCCACACAACTGTCTGATTTCGATTATAATTCAGTTTTTCCGCGCCGTCGCCGAGGTCGACCACGTTGACGCCCGTCGCCCAAAGCAAATCCGCTACCTACGCTCACGCATACCACACAAACAGGCACAATAGACATCAGACAAATTGAAAAATGGTCGCAGAGTTTAACAGAAGGACAGCGAGGGGGTGAAGGCTGACTTACCGCGATAAGACGGCCGTCGGGCAGTTTGGCGAGGCTCGGTGCGTTAAAGTACGGCGGATGTTCGCTCTCTTTGGTGTTGAGCTCTTCGGGCGTCATACCCAACTGGGCGGGCAGCACCTGAACTCGGGTCACCACGCTGCGGCTAAGCGCGCCGCGTCGCCGTACGCTGCTTCCCTTCATTGCATTGTCTGCGACCGGCAGCTGGGGACCAGTGGGTCGGTGGGGGAGTCGTAGGTGAGAGTCGGTCGTCACCGGCGACACGGCCGCAACAGACAGTAAGCACGCGACCGCTAGCGTCGCGCACAGGAGGGTCTTGCTCAACGCCATGACGGCACTTCAGCCGTCTTCCTCTGGCGTGTAGAGGAAGAGGCGGTTGATTTGGAGTGGGCGGGTTTTGGGATACTGTGTTGCGATTTGTCGGTTTTCAGATTTGTATCTTGACGCGCCGGCTGGTCAGCTGCTTGTGGTGACAGCTGGCACGCGACGCCCCGACTTATAAATGCTTCGATGGAGTTGACCGCGGTTCCAAAGCTCGCCGATCAGTTTAACGCAAGAAGTAGGCGAAAAATGGATAGTCTCCAAGATGAGCAGAAATTTTACGGGGCGAGAGGCGAGGGTAGTGCTGTGGCGCTGTGCTACGGGGCCAGCGACGGTGGCTGCGTGCTATAGAGTTGCCCGATCGCTTTACGCCGTACGTGAGTCGCGAACCGTCACAGCCGGACACCGAACAGAAACGGCAACGGTGGCCACAGAGGTAAGGAAGACAACAGGACCTCCTGCACGGAGGAGCTGACTACAGGGGATGGATCTTCGCGACGTTTCCGAACCACGCGAGATGGACGGGGGTGGGAGTAGGGCTGGTATGGAAGTGGTGGTATCTTTGCACTGGGTTTCAGCACATGATGCCTAATTCGGCAGGATTGGGGCGTCTTAGCGAGTCGGCGCCCCCCCGCTGCCCTCGCTTCCAACATCGTACGATGTTACTATACAGAGCAAACTACGTGAGCGGAAAATCGACGTCATCATCAGTACCGTATTATTTATTAGCGATGATCTATTTACGTGATCATTTTTACTTACTGCACAGCGTATATTTTGCCCATTGGCGAATCAACGTACGGTCCAGAATGGTTGGGCACAAACTACAAAACACGTCGTCGCTCGCCTGATTTAGTACTTAGCGACCATCGCTAGTCAAACGTCATCGTTTTATTATTGCAATTTAGCGACTGGGAGTCAGATTATGCCAAAGATGACAGCTTGCTTACATTTTGGATAAACAGGCACTAAAACACCTATTCAGAGGTGTTATTTCTATTCAGCGCTTGATCAGGGAAGGGTGGGTGGGTTGCGCGAGCCGAATGGGCGAGCGCAAAGGCAGAAGGTGGCTGCTACCAGCTAGAGGAGCTGCTTTATAGGTAAAGCAGGTGGGCGTCCGCCGCGGACAATTTACTGCGCTTGTGACGCTTTGTCTCCGCGCGTTGCCTTAGGCGGACTCAACATGGTACGTTTACTAACCGTTAAACCCCAATATTTTACCAATATAAGAATTTAGCGACTGGGAGTCAGATTATGCCATTGAGATAGACTGAAGGTCTGCATAGGCTACTAATCCGGGGGTTTGGCGACGAGCCAGCCGAAAAATAGCCAGGCCGCCGGGGTTTCGCTCATGGTGGGGTCGATGTACTTGCCGGTGACGACGTCGCTGGTTTTCGACCAACCACCCATGTAGCGGATTTTGGTAAGGGGTGCGCCGATGCATGCGGCTGCGGACGCCGCGCCTTTACGTAGGCACATCACCTGGAAGGAATTAAAGGCCGTGCGACTCGCCGTCCTGTCGTTCTTGCCCCTCCTGCGCGGCCGCAAAGTCCTCCTGCACGAGGACAACCAAGCAGTGGTGGCAGTCCTCAGTCATCTAACTTCGAGGTCCCCAGCTATGATGGACGAACTACGAAAACTGTGGGAACTCATCGACACCAACGACATCAGCATCCGCGCGCGGTATATTCGCTCCGCAGCCAACGTCTGGGCCGACCGACTGAGCCGCGAAACCGACAGGGACGACTGGCAACTCAACCCCCGCATATTCACTTACCTGAATTCCCTGTGGGGCCCCCACTCCATCGACAGGTTTGCCACGCAGGGCAATACGCAGCTTCCCCGCTACAACGCCCGCTGGCGAGACCCCACCTCCGAAGCCGTGGACTGCCTTCATCTACCCGACAACCGCTGGACAGCAGAGACGAACTGGTGCAACCCACCGTGGACGCTACTCCCAGACCTCGTCCAGAAGTTACGCCAATCAGGGGCCGAAGCAACAGTCATCGCGCCTTACTGGCCCGCCAAACAGTGGTACCAACTACTAAGCGAAATTTCCGACGAACAGATCATGTACCCCCCCTCCCGAGATTTATTCTTTCCGGGCAAGCGCGGAGCGTACGAGGGCGTCGGACCGCCCGGCTGGAGCGTCACGGCTTTCCACGTACCGCCCCGTCCTGGCTCTACCGAACACGTGGTACACTCCACCCAACACCGACCACCCGGACGTCCTCGACAAGACCGCGGCACGACCGGACATCCGCGGACACCGACTGCCCAGCCGCACCCGTAAAGTACCGACTAGTCGAACCTGCGGCCCACGCACCGTGGCACGCCTCGATGCGCAACCATGTCGGCACACTCGTCGGCACGGACGACTTGGGCGACCTCGTACTCGACCTTCTCACCGGCTCCCTCGCCCCATCCACCTACAACAACTATGGCACCGGTATGCGCCGTTTTACTGTTTTCTGCAACGAGGAAGGAATCACACCCCTCGAGGCGACCGCGGCCGACATGCTTCGATTTACAGCGTGGCTCGCCCGATCCGGAACCATCGCAGCCAACAGCCTCCAGCCCTACTTCTCGGCCATAAATAAGTTCTTTCGCGACCACCTGAAGGAGCCCGTGGCGCTAGGACCCCTTCTCACGGACGCACGTCGGGGGCTCGCCATGCAGCAGCAGCCCATCACCGCCCCCGACATTCGCGTACCGCTCCCAGCCCCAATCGTACAACAGATGCTACTCTTCGCCCATCGACACTACCGCGCGCTCACCTGGCAGCCGGACAACCTCGTACATATCAAGACGTTCCGCGCGATGCTCGCAGTCTGCACCAACTACTGCTATTTTTGCCGCGCAGAAACCGGCGTACTTTGCCACATGGACGACATCGCGGTCGACCGAACGGGCGGTAACATACTGTTATTTGTACGAAAATCAAAGGGAGACCAGCGTAGGACCGCGGCCGATAAACCGCTCCTGCAACTCCCTATTACTGCAGTACCGCTACTCGCGGACCTCCTGGAGGCGTTTACCGCTGGACGCACCAGTTACTGCAACATCCTCGGCACTGGGTCCGGACCAACTGCTTTTTGGGCCGTCACGCCCGAGGAACAGCCACACACGTGGACGGCCGGGACCATCACCGAGTGGATTCGTGAGGCGTGCAACACCATCGACGCTGCCCCCCACCATTTGCGCGAGCCGAATGGGCGAGCGCAAAGGCAGAAGGTGGCTGCTACCAGCTAGAGGAGCTGCTTTATAGGTAAAGCAGGTGGGCGTCCGCCGCGGACAATTTACTGCGCTTGTGACGCTTTGTCTCCGCGCGTTGCCTTAGGCGGACTCAACATGGTACGTTTACTAACCGTTAAACCCCAATATTTTACCAATATAAGAATATTAGCTACCACGACAGTACCTGTACCTGTACCGGCGCCGTACCCACTCTAACTATTAAAAATGAAATTTCTTACAAGAGAAAGCAGTGGAGGCCACCAAGCAAGAAAAAGAAAGAAAAGAGGAAAAAACCTAAGCCCGAGGAACAGGAAGGCATGCCACAGCACCAGCACTGCCCTCCTGAAAAGCGTCGCGGAGATAAGAACCCAGAGTGCCATGAAGAGCAGCAGAAAGACGTTGCATGAATTCTCGTCGCCACTCTAACTATTTATATTTAGGAGTCTCTATCAATATACATACTATGTACAGTCTTTCATGTATACAGAGCCTCCACGCGCTTTACCCGGGTAGTCGCCCCCAGGTAGGTACAGGTACGGTGGATTACTACTGGCCCTGGTGGCGGCAGCAGGTGGGGCAGCGTTTAGGAATGTCGCAATTATATTCCGAAGCATTTTTACAAAGAAAGTAGTGGAACCACCAGCAAAGAAGAAAAGAAAACAGGCATATAAAAGCCTGAACAAATTATACTTACATATTTTTTAGTCATCTACATCTCGACGATAGAATCATCGTATAAATATATATCATTTAAATCCCAAAAAATCTTACAATAAAAAGCATTGGATACCGCCTGGCAACAAGAAGGAATGAGGGGAAAACCTAAGCCCGAGGAACATGAAGGTATGCCACAGCAGCAACACTGCCCTCATGTACACCATCGCGGAGATAGGAACCCAAAGTACCATGAAGAGGAGCAAAAAGACGTTGCATGAATTCTCGCCGCACATGCCCCCAAAAACGCCGAAAGGGAATGTAAGTAGTTCGATGAACGAAATGCTGAATAGGGACACAACGGCGAGAGCGCAAAGAACGAGAGTCGGCATCACCCATGTCAGGGAAGCGACGAACTGCCACCAAAATTGCCATGCAATCAACCAACTCACATGCCACCGGTGCCAACATGCCCCCATCCTCGAGAACGAAGGGATAGTAGTAATGGACCGCATGAACCAAAGGGGTGCCAAGCAAAGCATAAGTGCGGAGATCCGCATCAAGTTTGCTATGATGAGCTCCCATTGCAAGACTACCCGGGAGTGGGAGACAAGCGCCTATACGAGGAACATTGGTGTTCGTGCGAGCGCTTGTAACCGTCACATCAAGAACAAGATGACGGGGTGGAGCCATGAAGTCTAACCAAACCACATCCCCAAGACGATCTCGAGAATCTCCCAACCGAATACGGCGGACCTCCAACCGCAAGTCCCGCCCCGTAGTAGCCCCCGCTTCAAGTATGAACTCTTCAAGCACATAGATAATGATGTACAAAATATCCTTACGTATTTTGCAGTCATTTTCATCTCGATGATAGAATCAACACAATGTATATTATTTCAGATATAATAATAGTAATAATTTTATAGGTATGGGTACGGGCATGGGTACACATATAATTCGGCGAATTTTGTTTTGCGGCCCCCGGACATGGGACTGGCAGGTAAGCCCGCACCGTCACCCTCTACGTGTATTTAGGCGCATTAGTTTACGCTCTACTAACACTACGCGTGGTCTATTCCTCGTACGATGGTATAAGCGAATCCCGTGGTCCTTAGAGGCGACGAGGTCCTCGGTTAAGCAATCAATGCCTTATCCTCCTTTGCTGGAGAACAAGTCGAATAGTCGACCCCGCGTTGCGCAATGGCTACGCCCGCTGCGCGACTGTGTTTGCGATACACGACTACATTCTGAAATTCAGGAAGTTGTGTATTCTTCCTAATTTTTTGCTTGACCACAGCTATCGCCACGACATATAAGAGCGGGATCTATGTATTGAAGGTTTTTCGGTGGTGTAGACCGGGAAGGTTTAAATGCGTGTTGGCAATGTCATGGCCATCATCATCATTTTGTTGCACTGTGGAGGGTCTAATCAAGACCACCCTCAGAATGGATGCTTAAGCTTAGCATGCAATTGCTTTTCCAAAGTGAATGGGTATTGTTATGTTTTGTGTATTTTGGGTGGATGCCATGAGGTCACACATGAAGAAGGGGTACATGCTTAATTGTGCCCCCTCACAAAAAATGCATTGCCTTGCCTACCACGTCCATGGCGTGGGGCAAATTGCGATACTTGTTGTGGCCATTGTGAAAGCATAGATAAAGAGAAAGGCAAGGAATTAAGGGTGTAAGGGCACGCGCGGTGTCGGAGTATATTGGATTTGACGCGGTGGTAGGTGGTGGAGTAGTTCATTTGCTGCACACGATGGGGTTGTTGTTGGAATGATCTCTTCTTTTATTTTGACAGGATCAGTAATTTTTCATGACCCCTTGTTTGTCAAACATGTAACAATATGCTTGTAGCCGATGTTGATGCAATTCATTTCCAATGCATGGGCTGTAAGTGCACTGAAGTATACTAAATATTAGCTTCGGACCATGGTGCATGATTCTATTAGAACCTCACATGACCATCAAGAAAATTTGTTTCAAGGCAAACTTTTGAAAGCATAGTTAAATCTATAGTGGCTTCCATAGGAACTCTACTTCACTTGAATTGGCGACAAGCAAGCGAAGTTATGAATGGAATCGTCATGTCGTGTTTGTAGGGCGAAAAGTCAGAAAACTTTTCGTCGAACACCCCGTACAATTGCATCTCAAGCAGCACGTGCGTGAACAAGTTTCATGCCGAACCTGTCATGTTGGTCAGTTTAGGCCATGGGCAACATGGCTTGTTATTCATTTGGTGAAAGGCGCGGCTTTCCACGAGTTAACAACATTTGCCGGAAGCGGTATAGATTCGGTCAATGGTGACATGATCTATAACTAAATAGACAATATACTATGTAGACACTGACCTAGTAACTAGATCGAAAGAACCCCCGTAGTCATGAGCCACACTAGCACCCCTCACATACTTGCACTCTCTAGCATCGGTGACTCTCTCATCGACCCGCGCACGAACCCACCACCAAGTCCTCACCACCCCACACACGAGATGCCTCCCGCATCACCTTCCACCTACACCTCCACATTGCCCAGTGGCTGCATAGCCCACTCCGCATCTATTGCATGAAATTCCTCACATAATAACACACAAACATAACGCCCGCCACAGCACCTCGTTCTCCCACGTATCGACTGACACACTGTGACTAGCACCCTCACTATCACCCCCATGAGGGGAGTAAAGCCCCAACCTAAATTCGGATAGAATAGATAATGAGGCTAACGGCCTAGCCTCGTATAGTAAGGCGGCATGTATCTCGTACGCATGAGGGCCCTTTGACAACAACTCTTACATGGCTAATAATTGTCGTAACTCAGTGTCAAAGGAAAGCGAAATTCGGGTGAACTTCAACCCGCGGATGTGTACAAATAGCGATATATATACCGCGTATTATGTGGCTACGGTGTCGCCACAACTACCTGCGCAATGGCTCACGCACAGACACAAACCATCAACGGCCCGTCGACCGCCGACGCAGCACACCTCCACCGCCACCATATACTCTCACGTGCTCCTATTGTAAGTATTATCAACTAGTTATTAATTACAAATAACTCATGTAAGCTATTTTAGATACGAAATACATGTCTAGATCGGACACATCGGTACAATATTTGATTCGATACATAGCTGTCGCTAGGCTAAAACTCCCCACTTCCTTTGTCCCGACACCAAGCCTCGGGCTGGTTGTCTTTGTGATGCGACTGTCTTATTTGAGTTTCTACACTACAACTATGTATGCGTGACTTATCTTCCATACTTAACGTGTATGCACGGCTCAACAAGTTTTGGGCCCCGGCCTCAAGTCACTCACGCGCGACAACTTTTTCGGCGAGCTGTGATCGACAACTCTCCCGCGGAAGGCAATTTATCATAGAAACATAGTACTTACACAAAATAGTCGGCGTTACCGGCAGTATAAGATATTTTTTTAAACCACCGCGACACCCCACCTAAGGCAGCTGCCCGAGGACGCCAATCAGCTAACCACACCGACGCACTCGTCGTGTGTGGACATGTTGGATATATGTCCAGGCTGGAGAAGGAGGGGGGGGGGGGGCGCACCGGTGGGTGAATACGCATACACATGGTGCACGACAACCTAAAATAATAATACATTATACTCATATTTATTATCAGCAAACCAGCCGCCAGCGCGACGCTACACATGCTCTAGCCGTGGTTGCAAGTCGTGCCCCTCAATGGCTGCAGTTTACACAAAAAGGTACTTTGAGGCGCCCTGGGGCATCATGCCGAGAGGCCGTCGGGCAACATGCCGTCTCTCTGGAACCACTATTAGGCAAGAGTGCGGCTGGTATATTTTACCACTCCGCCTCGCTACCTATCAACGCCACCGTTCACAATGGCACCAAATCCCCGCACGGTGGAACTACCCGCCAACACCCCTGACGAACATGAGGAGCACTCGGGAGACGTCATAGCAGTCGGGACACCACACCCCCCCGGATGCATTCTCTCTCGTCCCGGAGCAAATGGCGCTTATCAACGCCCGCCATGACGCACATGCGGCATGGACTGTAGCTTTGCACCACCGTGCCGCACTGCACGACACACATCGCCAGGCTCAAGCCACCACTCCGGTTCAGCGGAACCCCCCCCCCCCATTACCACACACACACATCGATCATCACGAGCCCACACCGGGTCCACCCCTCCATCCTGACCAACCCTACCATGAGCACGCACATGGTGACATGCCGCCCATGTAGGGTGGACCACACCCCCATCATGGCCATTCCCCAATGCCAGGTGGCCATCCTCCCTTTCCAAGTGGTCAGCCGTTCCCTCATCCTCATTGTGGCTGCAACAATGGACGCGGGGGTGTCGTCGCCCTACCATTGACCCAGTGGTCACCGGACGTGCACGAAACGAGGCGACCGGATTCGACAAGGAGTCTCACAACCGCTCCATGAAGATGATTGTCCTCACCATGGGGCCGCACACGGACTTCAAGCGGTGGAAGAGGAACTTCTTCATTTTCCTCTCGCTCAAGGCTCCGTATCGCATCCCACAGCTTGCCACCCGGGAATCCGGCGTCATGTAGGACGAAGCAACGCAGAACTATGCGTACGCTTTGTTACTGAACGTGGCCAACGAGAACAAACGCGGTGACCAAGCGGTCAAGAGCATCGGTGCAGCTCAACCTTCTCGCGCAACAACTGCTTGGGACATTTTGTGCGAGCGTATAGACGGCCGCCCGTTCGCACGCCCCCTCGCATTGTTGGACACCCTCATGCTTTGGCAGCGCCCCGGTCAAACGCTCACTGAATATGTCCACTTTATGCGAAATACCTTAGATGACTACAGCGAGACATGTGAGATGATAGATGGCTCAGCTGCCATCCACCCTCACAACTTAGGACTCCTTATCTTGCGTGGCATTTCAAGCACCGGTCACTTTGGACAAGCAAAACAATGTGCCATCAACGCATTCGACACAAACTACCCCATCTCTGCCAACGAGGTGATGGCCAGGGCGTGGAACCGATACCAGTGGTATCTGAATATTTTCAAGTGTCTCACCATTTTTGGAGGTTTCGATTCATGTCGAGAAGAAAGAGCAAGAGTTTGTAATCAATCCGAATCCTAAACCTAATGGATCATCCGTGCCCGAAACCTAGTCGTCAACTTACTTGTTTGTATTGGATTCCCAAGATGTTCGGATTTATCCAACCCGGGGTACAGCTGGCACATATTCTATCTTAGATGGTCCCCGTTATGGTAGAAGTGCAAATCGATTCACTTGAATACGGATAAGACCAGTAAAGTTCGGCTAAATCGGATAAGACGCGGATAAGACGCGGATAAGACGCGGATAAGACGCGTAAAGTATAGCGTGTGCCACGCGCCCACGCGCTTTCCAACCGTACGTCCGCGTGATTGTACTCCACGGTGATGGCGCCACGATTGCTTATTTGAAGTACCACGCACTTAAGCACCGCACGATTGGTACGAAGGTATGACGCGATCTCTTTAGTATCTAAATTCTGTGGTAAAGCTGGACAATGACCAAACAAATATCGCCATGGTGTATAATATATCTTTAATTTTTAGTACATAATGATGAGGAACATGCGATTTCGAAATCCAGGTCAGCCTTTTATCGCATTATTATTAGATGCATGGGCTTGGTTGGAGTGCGTTGCAACTCACTGGTGCACCATTAAACGGCGCGTGAATGCTACAGTCCGGCAGAAATACCGATACAGAGACACCTCCGGCACGATCGTGGGCTACACGATGACGCAACGTTTCTGTCGACACTACCATGCCTTCAATTACAGCAAGCCATCGTCGAGGTGATGAGAAAGGTTAGTGGCGTTACCTGAAAGTCCACCCTTCTCAGTCAAGCTTATTGTCGTTTTATTGTCGCGATGCAATCAAAGATCAGCAGCGCGTTCCTAGTGCCTGCCGCGCGGTCCTCGTTACCGTGGTTGCCCCGTCCATCGCAGCTTACATATTTTCAATAGTGGTATTCGCGCTAACCCTTGCTGCAGTAACCGCCTTTCAAGCGGGCTGGCTTACACGCATAGGTACGCCTACATATACACACGCACACACGCAGAACTTCTGCTGCTATTTCGCAAACGCACGGCAATAAAAAGCTACACATTCCGAAGTTTTACACTATGCTAATATCTGATCGGCACTTTCTTCTTCGCTTAGCCGGCCAAAGCCGTACCTCGATATTCCATCATTATCTTCCTGTAATGTAGTTTTGCTGTGTCGTCGCAGGATACTTCTTATGGAGTTGAGCACGAGCGCGTGTGCGCCAACGAATATATGACACCTCGTGTGTGTGTGTGTGTGTGTGTGTGTGTGTGTGTGTGTGTGTGTGTGTGTGTGTGTGTGTGTGTGTGTTGGGCTTATGTTCATGTGTGTCTATATTGTATGCGCCGAATAAGTTTAATTACACAGCCCGAGGGGCACAAGGTGGACGGGTGTGAGCGAACTTCAAGCTTGCATGTACAACATACTACTGGTCGGTTATGTGGCTCTTAATGTGGCTGTATGTTATAGAGCTTGTTGGTGGTTGGCTATCTTTTTGTTTGTTTTTGTCGATACATGTAGCGTGTGAGTCAGGCTCTTGTGTGCGCTTGCTACGCTATGACGACTAGCCCGAGATGAGAAACTGGATTGTGTGTGTGAATGTGTGCACCTCAAAATGTTTATTAAGACAGTAATGTATGTGTGTCGTGTGTCGTTGTGTGTATATAACTAATAAAGTGTTATGAAATAGTTGTTCGTGTGAGTGTGTGTTTGCAAGTCATATGTACATAGCTCATTTGTCTGTCAATGGTATATGGACCTAGACAAGGTGATGCCATTAATTGAGGGCAAAAGCCAAAGTAAGTGTGTATGGGAGTGTGTGTGAAAGAGAGAGAGAGATTGTGTGTGGGTTTGGATGTGTGAAGGATGACAGATATTGGATTTTATCAAGTAATGTGGGACTGTGGACTTTTGTTTTCAGAACTATATCTTACAGACTGGACCGTTTTCCGACTGCGCGACCGTTTCCTCTAATGGGTAAGCTGTATGGGAGCCCTAATAACACGTGTGCGAAGCTCATTGATTTGCTGTGGAGGACATGGTCAGCATGAGAATGAAGCGGGACTCCAAGAATGTTCAGCCTTGAATTGGTTTTTAGAAATTGATGTGAACATAGATATTGTAATCATTCATTCACTATTTTTCTTCTTTTGGAAATAATCATGATGCATTCCGCATGTGTTTGTTTTTGAAAGCGGTGTTTGCAATCTACACTGGCCATGTAGATTTCAAACATCACTCTCATAAATAAACACAATCTAATATTGTTTCCACTACATGTCAGTAAGCTGATAAATCCCGGTGATGAAGCACGGTGCCCAAGGGTGGTGTGCCCCTTAAGCACACCCGTCAACACACTCAAATTTCGGGCACTGTGCGACGGAGGGTCTTCCAAAGTTGTATGGGATAGAAATTTTTTTTTAATTCATATTCCTCCGATGTAAATGATCATCTTTCAGTACATAATGCAGCAGCAGCTCCTTGCATGTTCCGGCTCGGAAATCCGACCGAAGTTCGGGAAAATCTCTGTATTCATTCACAAAAAAATTCGAAAGGTATTCGTCCGTATCGAGATATGCATGCCCAAGTACTTGTTCGGACCGGTCGAAAAAATCTGGGTATTTACCCAGTCTCATCACCTAGTGACTTTAGGTTTTATTCAATTCATGAAAAAATTTGTGGGGTTCAACTCAACTCATCCCCCGATTACTCAAATTCGTGTCCATTCGGGATTGAAAAAAACAAATTCGACTTACCCGAAACCCCCCAAAAAAGGTCGGATCCCCGCCCTAGTGATGGCCAACATCCTCCACCTAGCACAAAACATGGACGAGGAATTCCCATGCTCATACCTTATAGCCCCAGCCAGTCCAGCCTCTCCAATCTTTGCCTTTGTCGTTGCCGGCCGTGGTTCTCATAGTAGCCGTGGCCACATCAGCCGTGGCGGACGAGGCGGTCGTGGCTTGCCGAATAAGTGCATTGCATATCGCACTTTGGACCATATCTTCTCGTCATGTACGGCCTATGGTGACGCACTACTAAATGGAGCCTCGCCAAGCGCAAAATGATCGTCTAGAAGTATGCCACCCCATGCGACAATGCCTTTGCACACGCTGCCCGCATGAGCGACGTCTCTCATGACGACGCTCTTGTGCATGTCACTCACGACATGCCCACCCTTAAGGAGTGCACCGATGAACACGATGACACGGAGGTGAGTGCCCCCTTCAACTCCTTTACATTCTTATCTTCACTCGCCCCCGGTCGCGACTTGTCTCAGTTTTGGGTGATATACTCCGCATGTTCGAATAACCTCACAGCTTTTCGTGGTGATTTCGAGACTTTCGATCCACCTTCGGGTACTTATCGTGTTGGTAGTGTCGGGATTGACATTAAGGTTAGTGGCACAGTTCATATTATCATTCCCCTAGTGTCTAGTCAGTTTATTCGCCGCACATGCTTTTCCTTGCAAACCTATGACATGTCGTCTCGCTCCGCACATCGCATAGGTCGCCTCCTCAACGTGAGTTGGATGCAAACCCGCAACGGATGCGGATTCATTTTCCCCGATGACTCTGACATTGGCGTGCTCATGGTGCCCACAAGAATGGGTGTGTTGAATCCGCCAAGCAACGGACTTCACATGCTACGCCACGAGCAGCCGCCACCGCAAGGCCGTCGTGCCGGAGGTGAGGGGGGGAGGCAAGCGAACCCCCCCCCCCCCCCACACATTGGCCGTCGACGGTCCCGTCCCGATCCACGCGCTCCCCCGTTCGAGATATCGGTGCTCCTCCCGTCGCAGCTCGTCTCCTAGCCTAAACTTCCCGACTCCTCCGGGGGCTAGGACAGAGGAAGTCCATAGTTGCGAACGGTACATGGCTGGCGCTCATGCCCCCGCGCCATATTTTCTCATGTCCCATGTCAGTCTCTGTTTGTTTCCAACACCTATCTGTTTCCAACACGAAATTCGCCCGCACCCTCCTCCATTGATTTAAGATTTAGGAGGGCCGCCTTTATAAGAAAAATGCCGTTGCGATAACCCTAGGCACCATGCTTTAGGCAGCCTCTTGATAGCTTGGTACCGACTAGGGGAGAGTTTGGTCGAACTGGTTGATCGAGTCGCCACTCCTCAAAAGATGATGGGTACGGAAATTATTTTTTCCGAAAACCCTCCGCACCGGGTTATTACGGCGGCGGTCGATCCGGATGACCTCCGCCGCCATACCGTGTCGCTCCTCGTGCTGCGACCCTCCTCCGTTCTGCGTAGCTCCTAGCTTCACTCCCAAGGAGACTCGAATCTCACATGTTTGGTCGACTGCTAGCGAGCGCCTTGCCTTGGCGTTGCTTCCCGGCGGCCCGCCGCCAGCTCCAACACCCGTGTCCCACCGCTCGTCCGTCCGTACCCCCCTTCGCCAAAAATACTTCGCAAACCCTATAAAACCCTAAAACCCACCAAGCATGGCACGGCTACGTGGTTACCAACGCCCACCGCGTGGAGGTAGAGGTAGGTGTCGATGGGCATGCGAGCGCACCCCACTCCGGGGCCGCCGCCATTGCGCCGCCGGCGGGCGCCACCCCACGGATAGGTTAGGTGGTGTAGAAACTCTTGTTGCCCTCACTGCCCATTGTAATCAAATATTGTGGCACCGCCGGTTTGGACACCTAAACATACAAAGCCTTCATTGACAATATGCCCACGGTGTTCCGACTACCCCGGCGTTACCGGGTGATGTAACAATTGTTTCTTGCGATTCATGGTAGCTCCACAAGGCCATTGTTGCACCCCGCAACATCACTACTTGCCCTAAACCAGCGCGGCCCCTCATGAATATGTCCTCACACATATGGGGCCCATTGAATGTCTCGTCCCCACACGGCCTTTGCTATGGCATGCTCGTTATCGACCACCACACCAACTACATGTGGGTACGGTTGTTGAAGTCCAAAGATGACACGTGCTCATAACTCGAGTGCATCATGTTGGAAATCCGCCATTTAAATGCACGCTATCACTCCTCGTCTGGTGTTGTCGCACTTGTCCTGAAATTTGACTCGGACTCTGTCTTTGAGGCTTCTGTCACCCGCCAAATGTGTGCTCGGTTGAGTGTCGGTGTGCAGTTTTCAGCCCCATACGCTCACCATATATTAGGCAAGGCGGAATGCCCATGGCGCACTCTCTGGGACAACGCGTCAGCGATGCTACACAGCATGTCCGTCCCAAATTCTATGTGGTCATGCGCTGTCAGCACTATTGTTTACCTTAGCAACCGTACATAAAGCCGCCTAGTTGGTCTCTCCCGTGGCGTTTCGCTCACCTTGCTCAACTTGAGAGCGCATGAAGCGTCCTAATTCCGTGTCTTCGGGTGCGTTGTCTTCGCCAAAGTGCATGACAAGTCATGTTGTAAGCTAGGCGAAAAAGCGTTCCGTGGCGTCATGGTCGGTTACCCACACGACGCCCCAAAGTACCGTGCTTATAACCCCGTAACACGCCGCATAACCACATCCGTTCATAATATCTTTCAAGAATCCACTCCGGGCTTCGGCGCTCGTCCGCCAATCGACAAAATGATCACCAGCGCCTCGGACACAGACGATGCCCACGACCACTCACTTGGGTCACATCCGATTGCCCTCGATACGCATGATGTCGATGACACTCCTCCACTACCAAACCACAAACACCGCCTCCGGTCTGACCCCATTCGCTACGGAGAACTCGTAGCACACGTATCCGATTATCCTCCCGTCTTTATCACAGCGTGTTGTGACCTTGAACATGGCAAGGCCAAAGATGACACTTTCGTACAACCAAACGTGGCCATGCTGATTACTGGACCAAAACATCTTCTAGCTTGCGCAACGGTAGACACTATCGCCCTCCTATCGGCCCGAGATTGTGTCGAGTCGATGTCGTACCGTGGTGCACTCTCCAACGAACGAGCGCCGGAATGGCAAGCCGCGATGCGACAAGACTACACCTCCATAATGGACAATGACACGTAAGAACTCGTTGACCTTTCCCACGACCGCGTGGTGGTCGTCAACATAATGTGGATCTACAAGGTCACGTCCGACACGGAGGGTGAAGTCTCCAGCTTCAAAGCCCGCTTCGCGGCCAAAGGCTCCAGTCGACGCACGGGCCTCGACTATACGGAGACATTCTCTCCGGTCATTCGCATGGCCAGACACCGACTCTTCCTCGCCGTTGCGGCAGCCTTGGACCTTGAACTATGTCAGCTTGACATTGACACTGCGTTCCTCTACGCCCCCATCAAAGACGACTTGTACATCCGTCAGCCACTCGACTTCTCGGATGGCTCTCCTAAAGTCATCTCAAACGCTGCCTCTACGGACTGAAACAATCCTCTTCCGAGTTTAGCATGCTTTTGCGGGACTGGCTTGTCGAACACGGGTGGCAGCACTTCATATCGGGCCCGTGCATCTATTTCTTCCGCGCCGGGACCATTTTCGCCATGATCGCTCTCTACGTGGACGACATTCCCGCCGCGTGCAATGATGCTACTTGGCTCACGTCGTTCAAAGCTCGGCTAGGCGCCACATTCAACATCAAGAATCTAGGTGACCTCTCCCAGCTACATGACATGCACATTACCTGCGACATGTATGCATGCACCATTTCGCTGCACCAACCCAAGTACTTGATGCGCGATATCCTCGCCAAGCACTGCATGACAGATTGTAAACATCGTCCGTGCCTATGGACCCATGCTGCTTGCCTGGCCTCGCGCACATGGACTCCCCCCCCTCTTGGGGATCGCAAAGGACGTCTACCCCAGCCTACTTGGCAGCCTCGAGTTTGCGGCTGGCTGCACGCACCCTGATGTCTCTACGGCGTAGAGCATCATTGGATCAGCTCATGCGCATCCCACGCAGGCTCACCTCAAGGCCCTAAAAAAGGTGGTACGCTACCTTCGTGGCACCATTGACATCCGCCTAACGTTAGGGGGGGGGGTGCGGACCATAGTCTCCAACTTACAAGCTTCGCAGATGCGGATTGAGCCAACGACGACAACACGCGGAAGTCGCGTTTGGGCTACCTCTTTACACTCGGCCGCGGACGTGTCAGCTACAAGTCCAAGCAACGGTCCCGCGTCGCCAAGTCCACTTGCGAGGCTGAATACCAATCATCGAGGCCCCCCAATCACCGGAACAACCACCATATAGGAGGATAACCAAAGCGCCATGGCGCAGTCCCGGAATGCCTTGGTCGGCGAGGAGACAAAACACATCTGCCTATAAAGTGGCACTTCTTAAGGACCACGTGGAACATGGGACAATCAAGTTGAGGTACCTCCCCAATGACCAAATGGTGGCCGACACGTTCACCAAATTACTGCCAGGACATGTACTCACAAGACATTGAAGTGCAATCTTGGGAGGAGGAGACCCAATGCAACGCTTCATCCCGTAGCTACCTTCAGGGGGAGTGTTGTAAGTAAAACATACTAGTTATTAGTTTCAGGTAGCTATAGTAAGCTATTCTAGATATGATTAGTACATGTCTAGATCGGACACACCGGTGCACTGTTTATTTCCATACCGAGCTGTCGCTAGGCTTCGACCCCCCACTTCATTTGTCCCGACACAAAGCCTCGGACTGATTGTCTTTGTGACTATCCTATTTGCGTTACTATGACTGTAACTACGTGTGCGTGAGTTATCTTCCATACTTAACGTGCATGCACGGTTCAACAACTCCTTATTGCGCGCTTATTGCGCGCTCCCTCGAGGCCCCAGCTCGCGGCTATCGGCCATCATCCAGCCCGCACGGTCCAATCTCGACAACTTGACTTAGCTCCGCTCACCGTCACCGACTCCTTTGCGCAAAATACTCAGAAATGCAGCTCTTGGTAAAGTCGCCCACCGCCACATGTATCTTTCGCCTACATACGAGCAGTATTTTCACCGCTCGAATTACAGCCTCATTCGACCACTCAGCTCTTTCGTTGATACCGGCGATTCAATATCACCATAGCTAAGCCCCTTGTCACGGCACCCGCCGCTTACGATCGTGATCATGATCGCCCCTCATTGTATCATCGCCATGTACCCCAGCTCGCCGCCCATCTCCCATCTCTAGTGGACAACCCGTGCTAACGGCATACCAACTCTCCTTTCAACCGATTGCACGATCTTCTAGGAACTTGACCAGCCCCCTAATAAGCTCCTCTCCCGGCCGACCGACCCCCGTGCCCACCAATTCCAATCCCCCCCTCCCCCGTCCCCGCGCAGTGGCTACATTTTTTCCCTTTGCCGACCAACCCGTCCACATGGACTGCACCGACGACGGAGATTTGAAACCATGACGACGCTACCCCATTCCCCGATGACCCGACTTCACGTATGTCTAATATGGGCGACTCCCAGTCTGCCCCGACAATGCGGCCACTCAAACCATATGCGTCCCCCCCGCCTCCCGCCTCTCACTCCGGCTCACCCCACCCTACAAGACTGTGCAGATATAGCCAACGAAAACTCGAAACCTCAACAACTGTGTCACCCCTCCTTCCCTCGATCGCTCAACCCACTCACCTCTCGGTTATTGACAAGGTCTAATGAAAAGGGCTGCCCCATTTGTCTTGAAGCTTAGCAAAATGGCCCGCCCTTCATCCAACTCACTCTACCGGTGAAAACCGCTAATGCCAAGACAATTATCGAAGAGCCTACCCGCCGATGGGGCGGCAAGGTCCAGCCAGAAAGCATCCGCGTTTCCTTGAAACCCTACCCTCTTAATTAGTTACCAAGATTCCCAAAGGACGCCGCAATTTCTATGCATCACCACCGTTACCGTCTTGATTCGCATTTCCCACCGCGCTGTCGCTTTACAACTCCTCCACCGACATAATCACGCCTACAAGCACGCACAGCTCATCACTCGAGAGCACCCCTTGCGACACATCTATCAAAGGCGCCTCCGTACCTTGTTGATGCCGAAAAAAATGGGCACCTCCTATGAATAAGCAACGGTCATGAGCTCTGAGGCCTCTCCAATTGCCAAGCTAAAGAACAACTCGTCTCAGCGCTAGCGCATATATGGGACAACGGAGACAAACTCGCACCGGGCATGACAAAACCTTATAGTCAATACATGGCGAGGCATGGAGACTCAACGAGGCGACGGGTAACCTCCAATGCCCTAGTCCTGTGGTCTACCCCCCCCCCCCCCCCTATTCCCCCCGATCGGGAAGATCACGTAAATCTTCGAACTGCGCAACGTCTGAAAGCCCTCTCGCAACGTCGAGGTTGCCCACTTGGAGCTAGTGTCAGCCCAACACCCCCCTGCATGATTGACGCACTCGAAGACACCATGCTAGTTTTATTGTTGGGCCATCGGACCGCCCACTTCACTGCCTTTCCCCTACCTACTCCCCCCTCCAAGGCACAGTAAGTGCCTCCACCCTTGAAATCGGCATGAGCTTCTACAACCGGTGGCTTGACTGCCGCGCATTGTCGAGGCTATGTTATACTTCGCCAACTACGCCCCCCCCCCCCCCCCCCCCCCCCCCCCCCCCCCCCCCCGGCGGGAAGAAAATGACTGTTCGGGATTACGGACTCCTTGAGCTAGCACCTCGCAGCGCAAAAAAGACAAGCCGGAATCAATCGCACGGTCAACAATTTAGCATGTGGGGACGACGACATCTCCCCCTTCGCTACTCTCTAACACCGAATCGCTACTCACTAACGCCATACCGGACGGAGTCGGCGCCATCTCCCTCGGTTCCGAGGAATACATCCTTACGGACACCCATAAGGTAGTCCCTAACCTAGGAGCATCCCCTCAAGCCCTCCTCTATGCGGCGCGCGGCACTCCGCAAAGTCACCATCCACCCGATGCCCAACCCGATCTCGCCCCGCTTACGTCGAGTCTACCGCGTCCCTAACCTGACCCCGGAGGACATCGAAGGTCCACCCCCTAAGCTCGCCTTACACACGTCAACGGCATTCAGCCGCCACTACTTGGGCCTCCAACGGCCTCCTTGATAAGAAGAAGAACATATCGACACATACAACACCACCACATCGCTTAGAGGCATATAGTTATTCATCTTCATCTCTATTACACCCATCGCTCACGGCTCGAGCGCCGTGGGTGGCTCTTCCCGGCTGAATGATCTATACGACCAAACTCTATATTTGTTTCGCATGTACTACCGATAAACTGAAAAGAAGAACTCCAACGCCCGACCAACCCTCGCGAGACTGCTCATACCGAGGAAAGCTCGATCTACTCCCACGACCACGGGTTCTCCCTGTACGCTTGCCGCCAAGAGCACGATGCCAAAAAACTCGCCCTATGATGCGGCCGCCGACTCTCCCGTCGTAACGGAAAAAAATTCTACCCTAGCTAGCAAAACATCCTCATGCTCATCGCGTCTACCGCACCGACCACCGGGGACGCTAATTTGTAGGCGACAGTTAGCCCTGCAATGCGCCGACCCCACGTACTGCCTTGCCCTAATGTGATATATATGACTTCAAGTAGTGCCCTCTTTTTCTCCGCTTCTCCCTCCGATCCTTCTTCCCGACCTCCCAACCCCCCCCCCCCCCCCTTAAAACAATAATACTTCGCTCTCACTACGGATTGCCACTTTCTCCCCTATTAGGCGAGCGGAAGATGCCGCATATAAACCCATGCCATGCATTCTCGGCCTCACCCCCGTCGTGGAACCGCCACACCGCAGCGCGCCCACCCACCGCCCTCCTCCTCATGTGCGGTTGTTTAATTCCCCGGACGATATCCCCGGATGCAACCATTGCCCCCCCCCCCCCCCCCCCCCCCCCCCCCCCCCCCCCCCTTACCACCCACTCGGCGGGGGTCTGCTCGAGTAGTACGTTTTCGCGTCCCGACCGAGACACCGTATGTGGAAGCCAACGATGAATCATCACTCACTGATTGCAATAGCCGCCCTCTCTCTCTCGGTGAAAGGGGTCGCGAATGTGTTTAGGTAAGGGGGGGGGGGGGGCTAAAATATTTTCTTCATCCCACATGCACAATATTCACACCAAAAATAGTTTTATTGTATATCGACCACGAATGAATAACCTAACTTAGTGCTCCCTTGTACTTAATATTATTATTGGTACGGATATGTATATACCGTGGCCGACATCGACAAAATCAATTAGGGCGCCTTGTACTTCAAATACAATAATATCGTGCAAGTACAATATACTTTGGTAGCCACAATAAGACTTAGTAGTACTTGACATGCATCGTTGCACACGCCAAATGAGTCGATATTTGTTCGATAGCCTAAACCAAACCACGCCATCGTATGTGCGATAGTGACCCACTGCACGATGCGACACATGCACAAATATTATAGGAAATCGAATGAATTAGCAGGTATTTATTTTATCGATAGCAGACATCTTTTTTACGCAGACACTTTTTTGATAGGCCCAATACAGCCTTTTGTTTCCCCTCCCACTTTCCCTGTCCGTGCTCATCTTGTTCTTCTTGTAATCAATTACCCAATACAGCAGAGGCCAAGCACAACCTAACCCAAATGCACACACACACACACACACACACACACACACATACCCAGAGACACACATACACACACACACACCCCTCCACCCCCACACACACAATAATGGTTGCGCTCATGCCGTCGTATGAAACTCGAGAGAGCGACTAACCCCCCCCCCCCCCCCCCCCCCCCCCCCCCCTCCCCGGCTTCGCCAAAGTCGAGATCCTCAGGAAAACCTGCTTGGAAACGCTCTTTGGGATGAATTTAACCCTAGCGTCACAGAAGACGGACCCGGACGACCGACACTACCCTGGGAGCGCCATAGAAGCGTGGAGGAGGTTTTGGGATTACTTAGGGTTGACAGCAGCCAGCGAAGCTTGTATCGTTGATATTGACTTAATCATATGGAGCTCTCGTCCCATTAACGTCCGGCGCGATGGGTGTGTTATGGGGGGTTATAGACGGACAAAGCAACGGCGGCTCGCGGCGCCTCCTTTCCCCCAGACTTACCTCGAACCCATCTCCTTCGACCAAATGTACACTAAAAGGTAAAACACAATATATAACACACTTATGCTACTGGTCAATACGAACAGGGTAATGAGGCATGATCGCTTATGATGCGCAGTGACTCCTTAATATCGCATGATCAATCAGCCAGACAGAATGCGGGACGCACGAAGGATGTTGAACCGGACTTAAGGAAGGGAATAGCTGTAACGAGGCAACGGGAGATGAGATGAGGAAGCGCCGCTGAAATTACATTCACCCTTAAAGTGCGAAAAATGCCTAAGGGAGGAAAGGAGCGGGAGAGGGTTGTCAGGCCGCAGGATCTTCAGCCGCACCGGCAGCTGACCCGCTCGCCGCTGCCTCCCCCTTTCCCCCATCCTCCTGCACATCCTCTCTCCCATTCTCAGCCCCACCCTTCTCGTCCCCTAGCTCCAACTCCTCCTCCTTCCCCTCAACAGCAGCAGCAGCATCAGGGGGAACAGCAGTGGAAGTCTGTTCTGCAGCTGCCGCGGGTGAGCAATCTTTCCCCTCACCCACCTTCTCCCCCTCCTCTTCCCTTCCTGCTTCCGTCACCTCCTCGCTCTCACCCGACGCAGGCGCCACTCCTCCCCCACCACCATTCCCTACCGGCACGCCCTCCTGCCCCCCCGCAGCGTCACCTGCAGCAGAGGCATCTGCTCCAACATCGTCGCCGGTTGTCACCTCCTGATGACCGCCTTCCGGTAGTGTTGGGGCGACGGCGGCGGTGGTGGTCAGGGGCGGCGTCTGTTTGGGCGGCACCGAATGGATGGGGGGCGCGGGGGGGATGGAGGCGCTGGCCCACTGCAGAATCATGCTCGCCTCCCCCACCCGCTTCCCGTTGATCAGCGCCGCCTCCGCCTGCTTGCGCGTATCGAAGGTTATGCGCGCCCCGGCACCGTCGCCCTCGCTGTGCACCACCTCTCCAAACTGTGAGAAATGCGCCGATAGCTCCGCCACCCCCAACCCCACGGGCAGCTCCACCACCCGCACGATCGTGGTGCTCCTCGTGTCCAATTTGCTCCACGAGCTCCCCCCCGCTCCCCCCCACCCCCGTCCAGCTCCCATCGCCCCCCGTCGCCCCCGACCACGCACCGCAACGGCCGAAGGACCACGCCCAGCACTACCAACAGCCCCAACCCCCCGACCGGCATGAGACACACCCACCACACCCACGCCCACCGCATTCCTCTCCCCCTGCTGGCCCCCGTTGCTCTCACTCGCCCCCACAACCGACGGCGCGCCCCCCTCACCGCCCCCCGCTGGTCCGCTCTTCTTCGCTAGCGCGTCCAACATCCGCTTCTGCTCCGCGATCTGCTTCGCCAGCGTTTCCTGCATACTCGCCAGCGCCTTCATCTTTTCCTCCGTCGCCGCGGTCTGCGGCGGCGGCGGCGCGGTGCGGGGCGGAGCAGGCTGCACGGGCGGCAGGGGGCGCGGGGGGGGGGCGCCCCGAGGTGGGGGAGGCTGCTGCTGGGGAACATACGACGCCCCCCCCACCCCATCCTCCCGCCTGCTGCTGCTGCTGCACCTGCACCTGCTGCAACAGCTGCTGCCCCTCAGGCATGCCGTCCGTGATGTCGCGCTGCGCCAACATCGCGCGCACAAAACGGTTCCCCAGTATGGCCTCCTGATCCGCCAGCGCGCGCTCCGCCGCCGCCCGGTCCGTCAACTGCACAAACGCGAAGTGGCCGCGCGCGGGGTTGTCTGTGAACCGCACCCTCATCTGCAAAATTCGCCCGAACCGGCTGTAGTGCCGCCGCAGCGCCGCCTCCAGGTCCGGGTGCTCCGTGGGGAGGTTGGACACGAAAAGCGTGGACTGCGCCCGGGGCCCATCCCGCCCTCTGCCCCGCCCACCGCCCCCCCGCCCCACTTCACCACCACCACTTCGCGAAGCCCCCCGCCCACCCCCTCCGACCCCCCGACTGCCTGCCTGCCCACCACCACCAACACTACTACCACCACCATCATGCCGTCCCCAGCCTCGTCCTGGAAAGCAGCGAGAGTCATCACACACACAATCAATGACACCACGCCAGCTGCAGTGGGGTTCATAGCACACGCAGCGGCGGGCTCATTGCTCAGTGGATTGAGAGGTATGAGAGGAAAAGTGGGCGGTCAGACGGCGACGAAGTGGTGTGCGGGGTGGTACCGTCGTTGCCTGCGCCGCTCGGGGGGTTGGGTAGCGGGGGAGGGGCCGCGGGAGGGGGAGGCAGCTGGCCGGGGAACCCGCCCATCATGGCGGGCAGGAAAGGCAGGGGGAGGGCCCCCGGTGGCGGCGGGGGAGGCAGGTCGTTGAAGGACATCCCCCCCATGCTTGACCCGTAAACCGGCTGCGGCACATATGGCTCCACGCTGCTCGCGCAAGAGCCACACAAACACAGAAGAGTACCACCGCTGTCAGCCCAATCTCTGTATAGTCTGATAGAGTCGATAGAATTCCCACATTTCGTCCCTAAAATGTGTCACAGCAACCGTAATTGAGACTATGGCATAAACATAATCATAACAATTCAAAAAATGATACAAGAAAACAAGTAGATACCAATAGATACATCACAATCATACACACAACTTCGGTTTTGCAAGACTTCCTCCAAATTATCCACTTTTATCGCTATCGACATCTTTACACAGTCTTTATAGCCCAACCATAGCGTCTCTTTATTAGAAGTATGCTACGCAGGCGAGGCTGAGAAATGGGAGAGGGAGGGGGGCGTGGGGGGAGTAACTAACCTGTCTTGGCCGTACCCAGCAGGTGGCCTGCCCCGATTCATGCTTCCTCCGGCATAAAGCCCCCCGCGGGTGTGGCTCCCTCCCCACCCACCACCAACACCGCCACCACCGCCGCCTGGAATCGGTTGCTTCGGCTGCTGCCTGCCATACTGTTGCTGTGGGTGGTGAGGCTGCAGCTGCTGTCCGATACCAACACCAACTCCGCCCCCGCCACTTCCATCACTGCCGCCCGCGTTACCCACAGAAAGCAGTGCATCAATTTAGATTCAATATTAAACTTGGGACTGTTTCGTGCAATCCCAAACGAGCTGGCTTTCAGGGGGGAGAGGATGGGTCTATGCCATACTGAAAGGCATACTCGCCCAACCTACCACCTTTCATCCATAATATACCTCGCCCTGTTCAATGCCCTTCCCTTTGAAGGACAACAAATAGTCATGACGTACACAGAAAGTAATCCCCATCCACAACTTCTCGCAAGAGCTGGCTTTCAGTGCATCAGGGAGACCGGGTGCTGTCGTGTCACAAGGCATACCAGCCCAACCTACGACCGTTTATACCCAATACACCCTCGTTCTCCTGCCCTATCCACTGTCCTCCCCTTTGGATGACCACAAACAGCTAGCATACCCATACCATTCACCCTCTAACCACAACCTCCCTCCCCCCTTTATCCTCGCGCATCTCTCATTCATAGAGACTAACCTCTGTCTCTATGAATGCATGGACTCGTGAAGATAGTTGCCGGCCACAGAATAAGTATCTTGGATAAGAAAGTTACGATATAACGATTTGGGAAGAGCAAGAGGTAGGGATGTACCTGCGCCCCCAGTGCGGTCTCGCGAGCGCGCCGTCCAATCGACCCGGGACGTCAGGGCCAGGGATGGGCACCGCCTCCCCCCCGCGGGCCCCACCCACATCCCCACCGACAATCGCCGTGTCGGCCATGGGGCTGAAAGAGTGCCGGCGACGCCGCTTGTGGTCCGCATCGCCGTCAGAGTCGTCCTCGGAGTACTCATCGCTGGAATCGCCGCGCCGCCTGCGCGACATCCTCGCCCCTTTCTGCCCCCCACGACCCTCTTAGCCTGCACAGACAGCAGGCCCTTGTCAGAGGCTCCTCACGACACCAAGGATGCCTCGCCGTAGCATCAACAAAATACCAGTTTCATGTGAGACTTCAGCCCCTTTAAAGCTCCACACAAACACAGCCCGAAAAATTTCCCTCAGCTTCAATGTGGGCAGTGCACTCCAGAAACCCCTCATACATGTAAAGCATTCAGCCACAAACCAAAAAAATGTAAGATACAAACGCCCCTCTCACAGAAGAGGACGGGCAGCGGGTCACGGAAACAACAGAGCCGAATGAAAAGAGAGGAGGAAGCAACATTCGGCGATGCTGGTACAGTGGATGCAAGTTAGGCAGAGGAATACAGAGGTCTTTGGCGACAGTGCAGAGGAGTGGACAAGAGAGGGGAGAGCAAAGGGACGGAAGCAGAGAGGGGGGATAGGAGCCGGGGGGGAGGGGGGATCAAGAGAGAGGAGAGGAACAGGAAGGGGGGCAGAGTAAGACAGTGGAAGTGAAATGAGGTAGGGAGGATATGGGCAGTGGAGGGGGAGACGCGTGTGTGTGTGTGTGTGTGTGTGTGTGTGTGTGTGTGTATCTGTAAGTGTGTTTGTGTTTTTATGTGCGGCCGTGATGATGTATGTGCTTATGTTTATATATGTGTGTCTCTCTATACGTGAGTGTGTGTGTGTGTCTGCATCTGTGAGTGTGTGTTCGTGTGTGTGCGTGTGTGTGTGTGTGTGTCCGTGAGTTTGTGTGTGTGTTTGCAAGTATCTGTAGATGTGCTAGAGTGGGTGTGTCTGTGTGTGTATGTTTCTGTGCGTGTCTATGAGTGCGTGTTCGCCTGTCTGTAAGTCTGTGTGCGGTGTGTCTGTGTGTATGTTTCTGTGCGTGTCTGTGAGTACGTGTTCGTCTGTCTGTAAGTGTGTGTGCGATGTGCGTGTGTGTGTATGTTTCTGTGCGTGTCTGTGAGTACGTGTTCGCCTGTCTGTAAGTGTGTGTGCGTGTGTGTGGAGGGTTATGTGCAAGGACAGCGGCGACGTGAGATACGGCACAATGCGAATCTGAGGCTCCAGGACCACCCGCAGCGGGGCAGCTGTCGAGCTGTGAAGATCCATCCTGCAGGCGCGAGGATTCTCGCCGTGCAGACTGACTGCGCGCGTGCCAGGGCGGGCACGAGGGAGAGCGGAGGGGGGGAGGTTATCCCGTACCACTGGTACCCGGGTCACAGTTTTGGATGGTAACCCGCGCGAAGATCGGCCGCCCGCCAGCCGGCAGGCGCCCGGTGCCCGTAATCCCGAGACGGACTGTTTCTCTGAAGTCGCACGCCAAGTCAAAAAAATCACGGGAGCGCCGGATGGATGATGAGCGGGCGGATGGTGGATGGCGGTCGTGGTCTGCTGACGAGCGATGGCGGCAAAGCGACACGCTGAGCACGGGCCGCAGCGCGTAGCCCTCGCCGGCGGGAGTGAAGCCGCTGGCGCAGGCAGAGACCGCTTGCCCGCTATGTGAATCAGGTGATTTGCCTCTACTGGCTTCGCCGGTAGGTTCTGGAACCCGTGGAGTCCCGTACCGTGACGGCAGTCGAGTTGCGGGCGGCTGGCAGGAGTGGAGCCTCGAGATGGCGATGAAGACAGACCGGCCGCGCGACGTAAGCACAAGCCAGGGCAGCAGTAGGACGTGGCGGCGGAGGGACGATATTCTCGGAAAGAGTACAGGTACGGGTACCCGTATCTGCCCGAAGTCGCAAGACGCTACAATGATATATTAATAATACATTTTTTACAAGAAAAAGCAGTGGAGGCCACCACGTAAAAGAAAAAGAAAACAGGAAAAAACCTAAGCCCGAGGAACAGGGAGGCATGCCACAGCGTCAGCACGTCAGCACTCCCCTCCTGCAAAGCGTCGCGGGGATAGGAGCTCATAGTGCCATGAAGAGCAGCAGAAAGACGTTGCATGAATTCACGTCGTTCATCCCCCCAAAAACGCCGAAAAGGAACATAAGAAGTTCGACGAACGAAATGATGCATACGGACATAACTGATTACTGTCAGAGCGCAAGGAGCGAGAGCTAGCATCACCCATGTCAAGGAAGTGACGAAGTGCTACCAAAATTGCCCGGAGAACATCCAACTCACCCGCCATCGGCGCCAACCGCCCCCCATCCTCCATGGCGAAGGTATAGTAGTCATGGATCGACTGAACATAAGGCGTGCCAAGCAAAGCGGAAGTGCGGGGGTCCGCATCAAGTTTTCAATGCTTTGCTCCCAATGCAAAGCTACCCGGGAGTAGGAAACGAGCACCTATACGGGGGACATTGGTGTTCGTGCGAGCACTTGTAGCCGTCACATCAACAACAAGATGACGGTGTGGAGCCATGAAGTCTAACCAAACTACATCCCCATGGCCATCTCGAGAAGCTCCCGACCGAATACGGCGGACCTCCAACCGCAAGTTCCGCCCCTTAGTAGCCCCCGCTTCAAGCATGAACTCTTCAAGCACGTGGACAATACGGTCGTGGAGTTGAATGACATACCAAGAGCACGGGCACCGGGGGATGTGGTCATAAGCATAGCAAATGTGGAGCGCTCACCCGACATAGAGGTGCCCGATACCGTCGACGAAGATCCATACCCACATGACTCAAAGGAGCCTCATTGTACCGAGGGCACTTTCGAACATGAGAGGCGCGCTCCGCAGTGAAGCCAAGCACCCGGTGAGCTGCCATCGTATGGCAATCGGATGGCACCTTGAAACTGGACTCATGTAAAGCGAAAAAGATAGCCAAAGCCCCGCGACCCGTACCCGAAATCACCCTCATATAGTCCGGTGGGAAAGGTCTACAAAACGCCAAGAGGTCAAGGTAGGCCCGGGCACGAAGAATGCGCCACGGTAAGCCGATATATATTATGATTAGAAAAAGGTACACGGCTCGTAGGAACACGGCTCGGCCCGTCGGTCGGTACACGCATCGCGGGACGAAAATATCACGAGCCGTGTTCCGCGCGCTTTCTGGTATTCCAAATAGGCCGGTACACTGCTCGGGCTGTGTATCGGGCTTCTTACCCTACGGCCTTTTCCGCGCAGTCATCGCGCCCGCACACACTCTCTCACCAACACCTACCCGCACCCGCGCCCGTTCCACGATGATGGATCCGAGGCGTATCACGCTTGTATAGTCAGTGGCCCTACTTTTCGGCGTGGCGGCACTCGTGAATGCCGTTCCGCTCGCGCAAGATGTGGTTATGGGTACGGACCCCTCCGCTGGTAGCGCAACCTCACCGTAATTGTGCATTTAAACACACGCACGTACGTAGCCACACACACACACACACACACACACACATACGCACACTGTCACACATGCGATCACACACACACGCACGCACAAGGTCACAGCACACACGCGCATGCACTTTCTCCCACACATAGTACAAGCACACGGTCAGACACACATAGATATGTAAGTGAATACATGCATCTTCCCGGCGTACTACCGCGTAACCCGTCGGACCGGAAATATATTGCCGTCTAGCTGTACTTAACAACTTACATGTAACCATTCTTTATGCTCGAAGTGTGCACTTGATACAGTCTTTTGCCCGTGCACGAGCTCGTCTACGTAGTGCCAGATCATCAGCCAACCGTTGTTGAGAGAGCCCGATAGCGCGCGCGCGTGTGTGTGTGTGTGTGTTAAGGCTAGGGATCAGCCATCGATGCATCGTCGATAGTATCATCATCACCTGGTGATAGTGCCATCGATGTGATAGGTTGCGACATCGACATCGACACGATGGCAATAGTGCTCGCATCAATGCCATCAATTATCAAAACAATTGTAAAATATTGATTATTTAAGCCCGATGTATTTTGCCCGTTTATACATTTATATTTAGTATTTTGCCCGTTTTTATCGTCCCAAATATCGATACATCGGCGATAATATCGGCTTAAATTGCCATCGATGCCAGCATCTCAAACAATTAATGCCATCAACATCGATAATCCAAGATATCAATACCATCAACATCGACGTTGCAAAATATTATTACCATCAACATCGACAAAATTCACTTGATCCTTAGCCTTTGTGTGTGTGTGTGTGTGTGTGTGTGTGTGTGTGTGTGTGTGTGTGTGTGTGTGTGTGTGTGTGTGTGTGTGTGTGTGTCCCTCTCTCTCTCTCGCGCTCTCTCTCTCTCTCTCGCTCTCTCTCTCTCTCTCTCTCTCTCTCTCTCTCTCTCTCTCTCTCTCTCTCTCTCTCTCTCTCTCTCTCTCTCTCTCTCTCTCTCTCTCTCTCGATCTATCTATCTATCTATCTATCTATCTATCTATCTATCTATCTATCTATCTATCTATCTATCTATCTATCTATCTATCTATCTATCTATCTATCTATCTATCTATCTATCTATCTTTCTATCTATCTATCTATCTATCTATCTATCTATCTATCTATCTATCTATCTATCTATCTATCTATCTATCTCTCTCTCTCTCTCTCTCTCTCTCTGTAGTAGTTTGTACTTGCGTGTATTTGTGTGCGCGCGCGCGCGGGTGTAGGTGTATATATATGTGCATGTGTGTGCATCAACAACAACAATAATAGCAGCAATAACAGATGTTGAAGTAAAAGCATAAAATGAAAAAGAAAACGATCGCTACATAAGTAGATGTAGTAGCTGCAACGATTTAGCCCACATGCATATTTTCCTTGTCGGCGTATTTATGATACCAATGCGTGCTTGTGTGTGTGCGCGCGCGCGCGCGCGCGCGTGTGTGTGTGTGTGTGTGTGTGTGTGTGTGTGTGTGTGTGTGTGTGTGTGTGTGTGTGTGCGTCTCTGCGTGCGTGTGTGTGTGTGTGTATGTGTGTGTGTGTGTGTGTGTGTGTGTGTGTGTGTGTGTGTGCGTCTCTGCGTGCGTGTGTGTGTGTGTGTGTGCGTCTCTGCGTGCGTGTGTGTGTGTGTGTGTGTGTGTGTGTATGTGTGTGCGTCTTTGCGTGCGCGCGCGCGTGTGTGTGTGTGTGTGTGTGTGTTGCATCCACTACACAAACATAAGCATAATGACACGAAATAGCAGTTAAAGCTAAAGGTTGTTTATCATGTTGTTTGATTGCGTTGGTGTACACTCAAGCTCACCCCCCTCACAAAAATCGTGTTGTTTTGTATTAGACGCTTGCAAAACCTGCCTACGCGCCCACTTGCCGGAACACCCTCCAACTAGAGCCGTCTCCGTCCATGCCATCCGGACAGTGCAATGCGTTATCTACGTTTCCACGGATAATGAATGACATCGTCGACGAGTTTTTACACAAGTTCATTGTGTGTTCGGCATGGGGTGCGTACTATGACGCATCAGTTAATATATGCATACGGCTCACCTCAACTTGTAGATTCAATAAGCGAATTTTTATGGTCGAATAATGCAATTATTATGATTTTTTGGTTTCCTGATGAAATAAGTAAATGTGACGAGTCCAAACCTGCAACAGTACATTGCAAGACATTGTACAAGTACTCGTTACGGATACCAATTCGTGCTTTTCCATCGGATGGACGTATACTCGTGGGTACGTCGCTACTGCAATATTCTAAGGGTGCTGATGCTACACTACGACCAGTACCTCCCGGTACGTACAGATATGCATAATTAATCTAACTAGCCAGATGACGCGCCAGAACGAGCTCTTCCATGCAGAATGAACTGCGTCGTGAAACCCAATGCTAGGCAGGCCGCGTCTCGAGGACAGATGACGACGGTTGGACAGCCCCAACGCCTAACACGTAAGCTAGTCTTACAGGCGTAAGTAATCTAGGCAGAAACCTATTTAAGCCCAGTGCAATAGAGGGAGGTGACAGAACCATTTAAACAATTCCTTTGTTCACTTACAACTACTGCCTAAGTACAGCAGTGAAAACATCTTTGACCCTTGCCTCTCGACAACATCATTTTGCCATCTTGCAATCACAAAACTAGGCAGATTAGAACAGATTTGTGCTAGCGTTTAGCTTTCAGAGGCTAACCGCCACACTGGTTTCGGAGCCCGTTGGTCGACGCACGCTTTCGTTGCTCGTTGATGTGCTCGACGTTGCTTGATTGTTTGAGATGGCTTCTCTTGGACCCGAACATTACGTGGTGTTGGTAATTCACGTTGGAGGATCTAAGTCGTTGGATTTGAAGCTGGTATTTCAGCGTGAGCCTCGTTCTGGTAAAACCTGGTTCCCTGCTGGCTCGATATTACCTAACGAAGAGCCTGTCGATGCTGCTGTTCGAGAACTACACGAGGAGACTGGTCTCATTTTGACACCGGATGATTTGACGCTGTTGGGTGGTGAACCTGTTATAATTACACTACCTCAAGGACAACAGCTTGTCTACGTGTATTCTGCTACTGTTCCTGTCCTGTTTGCTGCGACCAACTTACGCACACCTGCTCAGGTCGAACATGCTATTTTAACACAGTCGACAGTTAATCCGGATGGTACTTACGTCGTCCCGGAAACAGTTAACATTGACGGCCTGAATCTTACGCCTGCACGGACAGGGTTAATTCGTGCTGAGAAGCACAAGAGTGAGTTACTTCACTTCGGTTACGTGGCTCATTGGGAACTCTTTTTCCGAGCAATCCGCCAACATGCTCCAGTCATGCATGACGACACGTCTATCCCGAGACAGTTTCACATGTACTCCCGGTTTACGACGGTCGACTCTGGTGCAGTCTGGGTGCGTATTCGTGGACATATAAACCAAATGACTGGTGAAGGACCTTCAGATTTACGAGTGGGAATGCCGAT
This sequence comes from Tetraselmis chui, assembly GCA_026401115.1. Lineage (NCBI taxonomy): Eukaryota > Viridiplantae > Chlorophyta > Chlorodendrophyceae > Chlorodendrales > Chlorodendraceae > Tetraselmis > Tetraselmis chui. The sequence goes on from JAPMLY010000814.1 coordinate 75,147, forward strand.
GCCTACTCACAACTTAGTTGGACTACCTGTAACTCTCACAGAGACCCAACGTAAGGCTGCAATTCACTCGCCGCCTCAGACTGGTCGTGTGCCTCATGAACTAGAGGATTGGCTCGAGGCACAGCCACAGCGTTTTCTCATGCTTGGGATTTCGTCTGATTCGTACAACGCAGTCATATGGGTTACTTCACAGTTTTCTGGATATTTGAATGGGTGGTGGCTGAACCGCAAAGATCAGCCTCCTATTCCAGCTACGTACAACGAGCTTGTTATGGAGATACGCAAGTCAATGTTTCTTCCAAACATCAAAGATGACGCCATCAACGCTTTGCTGAACTTTACGCAGAACAATCAGATGAGTTACGCTTCATACACTAGGTTGTATAACGACTATTGAAATTGAAATTGAAATTGTTTACAACATGTACCGTATGCGCCGGTTTTTCACCAAAAGCCGGATGCGTCGGCTGCTGTCTCTGGGCCCTCCCAACTATGCCATGCAGGGAACTTACAAGTCAGGGCTAGACCGTTAAGCACCTAATCCAACCTCTCCAAGGGTGTTCGGGGGTTTTACTCCCCCCCGGGGAGGGTGCAAGTAGAGGTGAAGGTCGTGTGCAGTCAGGGTCGTGCGTGGAGGCAATGTGCGGATGCGCGGCGGGAGGACGTGCGGGACTTGATGCGGTATATGCGTAGGAGGTGATGCAGCCATTGGACAGTATGCGTATGGAGTTGTGTAAGAATGCGAGATGTGTCGAGGCGTGCTTTCGAGACGAGTTTATCAGGAGGGTCGTTGCGGGCGGTGAGAAGGGAGGTGAGACTCGTGATGGTGGAGGAGTGCGGTGTACCTGTGCGGCTCATGACTATGGGGAGGATGTCGACCACTGTGCCTGGCCAGTGGTTTCTGATGGCGTTCGCAAGGGCTGTGTATTTGGCGCGTATGAGGTCGGCTGTGTGAGTGAGGTTGTTGTCTGTGCAGTACTTCCATTCCCCTATCTGAATCTTTTTTATGGATGCATAACGTCGGCGACCGTTGGAGTGGCCAATGAATCTGGGTTCGAGGATACGGATGAAGTCAGGTTTGTGTGCTGAGGGACGAAGCAGTTGGGGGAGAATCTCAGGGGGAAGGACGGCGGGGCATGATGTTAGGGAGTCATGCGAGAGACCTTCATCAGCAGCAACAAGGCGGGTGGGCATGTGGGTGGGGTGAGGAGGGTGGCAGTCGAGTGGGGAGTGGGCAGGGGTGGGGGATTCAAACGATTTTATGGGTTTGTTACCGAAGTCTGCGGTGATGGTCTCCCAGCGTCCTCCGTTGTGGCGTTCCAGTAGGGATAGTAGGAGTTGCAGAGCGCTGTTGTGTCGGTCCTGTCTTAGTCCAAACATAGAGGGGCAGTTACCGGCCATGTGGCCGTTGCTAGTGAATTGGCCACATAGGGGGCAGCGCAGGGTGGGGTTGTGAGTAAGTAGGCGGGTGTTGTGGACGCCCCACATGAATTCTTGTTTGTGTGTGAACTGGATATTTGTGAGGGAGGAGTGTTTTTTGTGGTATGAGAAGTCGGCGCCGTCCTTCGCGGCGCGGGCGAGGAGGGCTCCGTGTTTGGTTGTATCCGAGAGAGGAGTGTGTGTGTGTTTTGTGCTGTATTTGTGTGCGTCGGATTTGAGGTTGGTGTATCTGTAGGGTATGGGTTCGCCTAGGGTTTGTGGGATGAGGGTGTACGGCCATGTCCAGTGGCCTATCGTGACTTCTGAACCTGTGGTGTATATAGTATCTGGTGGGTGGCCATCCGCAACTTGGTTTGCGAGGGTGTCTGCAAGGTCGTTACCGATGGAGTGGTTGTGGGCTTTGATTTTACCGAGGTGTGTGCGGATGCCTGCTGCGCAGCGGGTTGTAAGGGTGTGTGTGATAGATAAGAGGGTGTCGCGGTGAATGTTGTGGCGGTAGGCGGAAGGGCAGTTTAAGTAACCTTGAATTAGGCGAAGGGAGCATGCACTGTCTGTGAGGAGGTGGGTGCGGCCAATTTGGAGGCCTACATCTATGCCTGCTAATTCGGCACGATTTATTGTATGTGAGGGAGGGGTAGAGTTCACCAGGATTTTGATTTTGGTGTCCGAGGCGGGGTGGGTGGCTGCTGCTCCGAGGGGGGTCGAGCTGCCTTTTTTCGAGCCGTCTGTATATACAAAGTCCTGCCAGTTCCAAGCAGGGGTGCCTCTGGTGGGAGGGTACGTTAGGTGTACGCGTTCCGGGAGGGGGTAAGTGAGGGGGTGAGTTGGGTTTGGGGGGCGGTGGTATATACCTGTTGAGTGGGGTGAGTAGGAGACAAAGAGGTGTGGAGGGGGGGGTGATGGTGGGGTTGGGGAGGTGAGTGTCGTAGATGGATTCGAGGGTGTTATGGAGTGCGTTCATGGCTGTGGGTGATGGGAGGGTGGAGAGTGCGAGGGGGTTAGCGACGAGGTATATGTCTACCATCCAGCGTGTGCCGAAAGGGGTAGGGGTGGGGTTGCCAGTGTGTTGGTCTGGGGGTAGGAATGTGTTTGCGTCATTAGGTAGGGTGTAGAGGTGGTGGGTGTATGGGGAGTCGATGTATTTGGAGTGGCGGTATGGTGTGTGTTCCCATCGGGGGAGGATGAGGATGGTTGCGCTGGGTGTGTGAGGGGCTGTGAGGTGTGCGCTCGTGATTGCGTGTTCCATGGCTCGTCTCATGCATTCGTGGTCGTATTCGGGGTTGGCTATGTTGGTGCCTTGCCAGGTGTGCGGGGCGTTGCTGCCGCTGGATGAGAAGACTATGTCTTCGGGGTAGAGGGAGTGATAGGTGTGGGAGTGAAGGGATTTATGGAGGGGGTCGGAGTAGAGTTCTGTCTGGATGCGGAATGTGTGACTGAGAGCGGTGAGGAGGTCCTCTCTGGTGGCCCATCTGTTGCGGGTGGTGGTGGCGGCCGTGGGTGAGTGGATTTCTGATCGGGAACCTAGACGTGTGAGGAGGTGGTAGACCTCCTCTTCGAACGTATGACGAGAGTTGGGGCGGAAGAGTTGGTAAAGGTGGCGGACCCGGGGGCCGTTAAGGGTGGTGACTGCGCGGCCGTCGGGGGTGCAGAGTATAGTGGTATCGGGGAGTGAAGGGTGTGCGTGGATAGCGAATTTACCGGTAGGGAGCATGTCAAGGTCGGGGTTGATGGGGTCATGGTTGAATGTGATGAGGGGGTGTGACCACGGAGGGGGTCCGGGGTCTGGCAAAATGGGTGTGGTGGAGGGGACATAGCCGGAGTTGAATGCGGTGAGGGCGGTGGGGCCGGAGGGGGTCTCACTGATGGTGTCATGGAGTGTACAACGACTATTTACGTCGGTCTCGTGAACACCTGACAGCTGATGTACAGTGTGTACGATTCATTAATGGCCTGGCAAATGATATGCTTCAGAGCCTGGCTAAGTCACACAAAGCGCAAAAGGGGTACCAGATTACACTGGTAGAGCTGCAATTTTTTTTGAACGACGTCGTAACAGACTCACCGCAACTCGGAAAGGCGAAATCTACAGCTGGACCGTCTACCCAACCCACACGCAAGCGCAATTTGGACGAACCTCTTGAGGAATCTTCTAATATATGGAAACGTAACAGAGGTGGTCGTGGACGTGGACGCGGACGCGGACGTGGTAACAATGGTGGACGAGGACAAACATCTGGTCGCGAGGACTTCAACACACTCGCAAAGGCGATGACAGATGAGGAGCGTAAACGTCATATGGATGAGGGACTCTGCTTCAAGTGCCACAAGAAGGGACACCGACTGTTCCAATGCCCGGAGTTTAAAGGCAAGGCACCGATGGAAACTAAGAAGCAATGATGGTGGCAAGGCTGTTCTACTAGCGAACTGGAGCAGCCGGCTACATCTATTTTTCGTTCTGAGACACTGTTAGCGACAGAGGTAGTCGAAACACTTTCGGCATCTCCATCGGCCACAGTCGCGACACCTGCAACGCAAGTAGCAGGTCGTCGACGTCAGACTAAGCAGAGACAGAGTCGAAAACCTGTAACCAGACGTTCAATTGATTGGAAACTGGTTGACTCAATCTTTGACCCTATACATGCACGGTTCAACTTCACATTGGAGGGATGTGCAAATGATGAAGGTCTGAACTCGCACATCGACTTACCTCACTGTTCGCCGAGTGACTCGATTCTAGAAAGGGACTTGACAGGAGAGAGGGTGTTCATCAACCCACCCTGGGAGTTAGCTGAGCAGACAGCACAGCATTTTGAGGATTGTCGACGAACATCTCCGACATCTACGATGGCTGTATTTGTACTACCGAAATGGGCGAAATTTACTCAGGTGACTAAGCACTGGAAACTCTATCAAGAATTCCCAGCGAAGACGCAGCTTTTCACTCGACAGTCACTGGAGAACCCAGCGCAACAGGAGGTGGTTGCTCCAGCTCCTTGGCCTGTACAGCTGTGGTTAGTCGACGCAGATTGTGCGTTTAACGACTTTACAACATCAACAGCACCTGAACAGCCAACCTCGGTACATGTACCACCAGACGAAACGGAACAGTCCATCGCTACGCTGCAACAATTTTCTTCGCCAGCTACAGCTCTACTTACTGACCTCACGGAAGCTCGTCCATTAATTCGAACGGAGCTGACTGTGAAAACTACTGATGGCGGACACCAAATTTCAGGATTAGTGGATTGCGCAGCGACGCTTGACTTCGTGTCAGAGGACTTTGTACGACGCTTTGCTCTACAGACTCGTAAGTCTACGACTAAGACACCAGTTCGACTCGCCAACGGACAACGTGTAACATCAACAACAGTCTGTGATGTCACAGACTTTTGAGCTGGCTCGACATGAATTTCACCGGACTTTTTACGTTCTACGTGATTTACGTACAGCTTATTTAATTCTGGGTTTACCATGGCTTGACGATGAACATGCCTCTTTACAGTTCGGTACAACCAGAGTTTTTACACTGATGGATGGTACAACTGTGGAGACTACACTCGAGGAACGACGCCCTGAGTGTCTGCTGCTGTCGTCTACTAAAGTTCAGAAACTCTTGCGCAAGACGCGCCGTAGCAAAGGACGTCATGCTGAATTTTACGTAATTGAACTTACGTCAGCAGCTGAACAACAGACAGATTTCCACACTGGAGAGGAGCTAGCTGCAGAACAACGTGACAACTTCCGGTCGTTACTTTTTGATGACTTCCCGGAGTTACTGCAACCTGTCGACTCTCCACCTGTAAGCCGAAAGTGAGATCATCCCATTGACACTATTGGCCCGATGCGACGCCAACGTCTAAACAGACTGTCACCAGCAAAACGCGCTGAGCTTAATCGACAGCTTAAAGACGCAGTGGAAGCTGGTCTAGTCCGTCCCAGCTGCAATGAGTTCGGCTCGCCAATTCTTTTTGTGCGGAAAGCTTATGGCTCACTACGCCTCTGCATTGACTACCGTGGCCTTAACGAGGTTACGCGTAAAGACGCCTACCCACTTCCGAGAGTGGACGACACACTGGACGAACTTAAGGACGCGGATTTTTACACACACCTCGACCTCGCTTCTGGTTTCTGGCAAGTTCGAGTGCGTGATCAGGAAGTTCATAAGACGGCTTTTCAAACCCCTGATGGTTTAATGGAATGGGTCGCCATGCCGTTTGGACTGTGCAACGCACCAGCTACATTTCAGAGGATGATGAACGACATTCTTCGCGACTTTTTGCATAAGTTCGTGACAGTCTACCTCGATGACGTCTGTATTTACAGTTCGAACTCTGGAGGAGCACCTGGAGCACCTACGTCTAGTGCTACAGCGTTTTAAGCAAGAAGGGCTGAAATTACGCCTTAAGAAATGCTTCTTCGGACTTCAAGAAATGGAGTATCTGGGCTACACTGTGTCAGCCGGTAAAATTTCGGTTTCCACAAAGAAAGTCGAGGCCGTTGCAGACTGGCCAGTGCCCAAGACGCAGAAGGAGGTTCGCAGTTTCGTACAGTTCTGCAACTTCTACGCGAGATTTATACACCATTTTAGCGACCTTACGGCTCCATTGACGGACTTACTGCGGAAGTCCCAGCCACAGAAGGTTACGCTGACGCCTGCCTGTTTGGAAGCCTTTGAGACTCTCAAGTTACGGCTCATTTCCGCGCCATGCCTGATCCTTCCGGAGGTCAGCCCGGACGCGACGTTCACCGTAGCTACAGATGCTTCAACTGTGGGGATTGCAGCAGTCCTGTTGCAAGACCAAGGAGGAGGTCTTCAACCAGTCTCTTACTGGGCGCGTAAGCTGAATCCAGCTGAGCGTGGTAACACTTACTCTGCGTACGACTTAGAAGCTTTGGCCGTATGCGAAGCTGTCAAGCATTGGAGGTGCTATCTTGAAGGGTGCTCTAAGTTCCTTGTCGTAACAAACCACGACACACTGCGACATCTGCTCAGGCAACCGAACAACATGTTGAACAAGCGGCAAGCAAGATACCTGCGGGATTTGCAACCGTTTGTGGGCTCGATGACACTTGCATATCGCAAGGGAGCTCTGGACGAAGCTGACCCGTTGAGCCGGCGTCCATACTTCGTACCTCAGGCCACAGTACCCTTATTTTGGGATGGCGAGGTTCCGTCAGATCGAGAATTACGACGGAAGTCCCAGCTGCTGTTTGAAGACGCACAGTTTAATTTACTGACTGTTGACGCGCTGCAGCTGAGCCCTGAGTTCGCTGATCTCATTCGCGAGGGGTTCTCACAAGATTCGTTTTATGGGGACGATGGTGAGTGGACGAAGGACAGCCGGATTGAAGCCAGAGACGGATATTTTTGGCGTCTCAACCGCCTTTGTATACCACAGAACTCTGAGCTCCGACTGAAAGTGATCACAGAGCTGCACGAAAGTTCGTCAGCTGGTCACAGAGGAGTTGCTAGCACTCTTGCTAAAGCACTCGACAGATTCTGGTGGAAACGAATCCGCCAAGATGTGAAAGATTTCTGTGAACGATGCGTCGTGTGTCGACGAGCAAAGATTCGACCGCAGATGGCTGCGACTCTTGACCCATTACCTGTTCCACCCATACCGTGGCACACAGTTGGTCTTGACTACCTTACACACTTGCCTGAGAGCAATGGCTTTAACAGTGTGCTGATTGTAGTAGACCATCTAACACGAATGGCCCATTTTCTGCCATGTACAAAGTCGATTACTGCCGAAGAAACTGCAACTTTGTTTTTACAGGGAGTCTACCGTTTACATGGACTGCCCCGTGTGCTGATTAGCAACCGCGACCCGAAATTTGTCAGCGCCTTCTGGCAGACACCATGGAGACGTCTCGGAACGCGTCTAAACATGTCTTCCTGTCGACACCCAGAAACAGATGGATTGACAGAGCGCGTGAACAGCACGTTTCAGCATCTTCTTCGTTGCTTTTGTTGCTATGATGGCTCTGATTGGACGACACTTCTACCGCAAGTGGAATTTGCGTACAACGCTTCGCGTGCACTCGGAATTGAGCACACACCGTTCGAGGCTAACTTTGGGTTCTCTCCTGAGGAGCCTCCTGACCTGCTGTTCAGCATGCGACCATCGATACCAATTTCGCAAGACGCTACAGAATGGTTGAGATTGTTACAGGACGTGCACAGCCTGGTACGCTCAGTGTTACAGCTACACAAGGACGAGATGCAGGCACGCACAGAACTGTCTACAGCGCCACATTTTGCTAAAGGAGACAAGGTGTCAGTCGTCACAACAAACCTTTTTCTGAGAGGACAACCAAACCGGTAACTCAGAGACAGACAGCTTGGACCTTTTTCAGTGGAGGAGCAGATTGGAAAACACAGTTACAGGTTGAAACTTCCAGCGACAGTACGCTTACACCCAGTGTTCCACGTTAATAACTTGAGACCCTGCTCTACCGCTCCGCTACGACCAGCTGTCCCAGTGACTATACCTGAAGGAGACGACGAGGAGTTTGATGTCTCACACATCTCTGCTGTGTGCATCAAGTCGCTACCTGGGTGCCGAGGCAAATATCTGCTCTTCATGACGCACTTCAGCGATGACGACATTCCACCTGTCTGGCACCGGTTGAACGAAGTACACCGGACGATAGCTTTACAAGAATTCTTGGGGACGCCCCAATGGCGAAAGTTCGCCAAGACTCAGGCGTACATTGACTTCATGCACGCTCACCCAGCGCGCATTCATGAGTCCCAGTAATTGCTCCAGTAAAGGAGCCAAGAACCACGGAGGTCTGCCTCGCGGCGGCCTCATTAATCTGTCAAGAGGGGGAGGGTACGAGTGTGACGAGTACAGTCCTGCAACAGTACATTGCATGACATTGTACAAGTACTCGTTACGGATACCAATTCGTGCTTTTCCATCGGATGGACGTATACTCATGGGTACGTCGCTACTGCAATATTCTAAGGGTGCTGATGCTACACTACGACCAGTACCTCCCGGTACGTACATATATGCATAATTAATCTAACTAGCCAGATGACGCGCCAGAACGAGCTCTTCCATGCAGAATGAACTGCGTCGTGAAACCCAATGCTAGGCAGGCCGCGTCTCGAGGACAGATGACGACGGTTGGACAACCCCAACGCCTAACACGTAAGCTAGTTTTACAGGCGTAAGTAATCTGGGCAGAAACCTATTTAAGCCCAGTGCAGTAGAGGGAGGTGACAGAACCATTTAAACAATTCCTTTGTTCACTTACAACTACTGCCTAAGTACAGCAGTGAAAACATCTTTGACCCTTGCCTCTCGACAACATCATTTTGCCATCTTGCAATCACAGAACTAGACAGATTAGAACAGATTTGTGCTAGCGTTTAGCTTTCAGAGGCTAACCGCCACATAAACCTCAAGCAATCGCGAGACCCCTTCCATGCTTTTCAACCACGGCATTGTTTTCCCTCTACTCGCATCACTACCGCTCTCACCTCTAGTTTTGATAAGAATTATGAGAATTATTTATTAAAAGGAGCGATATCAAGTATGTTAAAGATTAAAACAAGGGTTGATGAAACCACACTCTCTACTTGCGCACAACTGCCCTTCGCCGTCCAAGCGGGATCCAACCCCGAACTACACTCCTCCAAAAAATTCCGGACATGGATTATGTTAAGCATAAGCTGTTAAACAACACGCTCCCCTCTCACCACGTAAAGCACGACGATACCCAAGAACCACTCAATGGTAGGTGAGCCGGAAAGCAAGCAGTAAGCCGCCATCCGGGGTGGTTAGACCTCAGCGTAAAGCGGGTGTTGTCGGTGGAGTTTGTCGAATTAAGCCCATCAATTCCCGGGAAATTGTTTGTATTATAAGTGAGTTTAGCCCGGTTCTCTTCGACCAAGTACACCTATCGACACACCTAGCTTCACTGTGTGTCGACGTTCCTCGGGAGTTTAAAAACTGTAAACAATCGCAGCAATTGCCACAGCTCCCCCGCCAAAGTAGTAACAACGTGATAATTTTGTAATCAGGAAAAACAGATAAGAAAAAATCCACTTTTCGAAAATGCAAAAGTAAGCTGCTGCTCGACCTTCACGATGCTCGGCCCGCTCCCGCCGAACCGGGGTGCCAACCGGGCGAGGCCGTTCGGCGTCCGGGAGGGACGCCGGGCCAGCTTGATCTAGCTCCCGCGTGACTTCGGTCTTGCCGAAGATAGGAGGGAAAAGGCATGCAAAAATACCCCTCCTCGCGTGGTCGCTCGTCGATCCCGCCGCCCCATCCCGTAAGCCCCGCCAAGGTCGCTGCCGCGTCCGCCGACGCGACGGTCTTCCTTGTCGAGGTCCCCCGTCACCTCGAGGGCAGGTGGGGGGGACCGAGACACACAAACATAGAAAAAATGGGCGCTCTTGCCTCCGCGCCTGAATTTTCCCCGCTCATTTCCCGGATTTTTCTCTGTATGGTACCCGGGTACCTGTCAGGTAGTCCGGCTTGCGTCCGTAAACTCCCCCCTTTGATCGCGCGTCCACCTAGCAAACTTTGTTGAAACAGGGGCCGCGCTCACCCCCCCCCCCCCCCCCCCCCGCCCCCCCCTCCCTCCCCCCCCCCCCGGCAAGGGTCTCGTCTATCCGGGTAGTGGGTGTCGAGGAGGGGGGGGGGGGGGGGGGGTCACCGTAGCCGGATCCGTCGGGCCTCGGGTGCACGGAAATTAGTCAAAAACCCTCCGTACGGGGGGCTCGTCGTCGCCAAACCTTGTCGCTCCTTCCGTCGCGAATTGCCTCCTTGCCGCCCGAGCGTCCTCCTCCCCCCGGGAGATGTATCTTGTCGGCGTGGCGGCTCGCTAGTGAGCGCCCTACCATGGTGCTGCTCCCCAACTAGCTCGACGCCGGGTACGGACATTATTTATTGTCCAAAAAAGCCCTCCGTACATGGCTTTCCCGCGGCGGCTGATCCTAAGGATCGCCGCCGCCTCACATAGCCGCTCCTCCGCCTGCGACCGGCCACCGGCATGTGCCATGTCTTGCCTCACCCCCTGGGAAGTTTCGACTGGCACATGGGTGGTCAGCGGCTAGCGAGCGCCCTTTCATGGCGCCGCTTCCCGGCTGGCCACTTCCAGCTCCAACACCCGCCTCCCTCCGCTGATCCGGCCGTACCCTCCTCGCCATCAAACGCTCATGTACATGCCCCACCCCCTCGACTGTGTTCTGTGGTATTTGAATGCGAAAAAACCTATCGGACGGCCCGAGCGGGAGATCTTGGTGCCGGTTTCGCTTAGAAATTATTTTTTCAAAAGCCCTAAGTACATGGCTTTCCCGACGGATCGAGCTGTCGGCCCTCTTAGCCCCCTCCCGTGCCATGCATGGCACGGCTACGGGGTTTCTAGCGCCCACCACAGGGAGGTGAGGGAATTCGCCCCTCGTAGTTGTCGGCGCATTCCATTTTGCGCGCAAAAGCATTGCCTGGGATTTCAGGAAATTTGTCAATAAATCGACGCATGATTACATTTTCTACTTGCGAAGGTGCGAAATCTTGTCCGGACTTTTTTGGAGGAGTGTATGTAGCACACACTGAGGGCGAGTGCTCCAGTGATACCTTGATAATACGCGCGACCTCGTTTCGAGACATCATCGTCGGCATGTACTAATACGTGGAGTATTTATTCCCAGGCCTCATATGTTGGGAACCCATTGCCACAATACGGCACGGGCATTCCCGCGGGGGCCGTTGCAGGGTTACACATTATGATTCAATTGCGTACGCGTGTATTTCCCACAGCCCGTCGTCTTGCCCGCATTCATGCCATGCCTGAACGTTTTCTCCATCATTGTCCTGCATGCGGCGGGGATGTTATTGAATCTATAGAACATATTTTGCTTGAATGCCCACGTTGGGAATGCCACCGTCGTAATTTTGGGGCGCTAGCCCCAGATTTTAATGGTTTTGTGCGTCGTTTCGCTACATCCCCCGAAGATATAAATGCCTTACTTTTAGGCGGTGTCCCCCCTTCCCTCCATGGCGCCACCCATTTTACAGGGAATGGGAGGTTTTTCCAGTTATGGCGCCAAGCCCTCCCTCATATTGCTTTCTTTGTAGTTCATGTATCGCACTCCCGAAATGTTTTGCTCCGTGAGATGGGCCTTGGTCCTTCTCGCATTTCTCGAATGGGTCGACGCCCGGACGGGTAGGGCAAACCTTTCTTGGTTAGTGCCGGGAATGCATTCATGTTTGTTTGCATGTCACTGGAAGGTTTTAGTTGGTGAAACTCCAACACTGGCCTCGTGTGGGGTTAGCGCAGTACGGTACGGTTCTCGTACAATGGTACTTAATGCACTCACACGAGCGTCGCCTACCCGGGAGCATGATCGATGATGAGTTGAGGTTTGTTTCGAACTTCTGCTCTCAGTCATGCTTGCAAAACGCCGCCTGTAGAGGGTGCCGGTGCGGGTTCCCTGCCAGTCCCATATCCCGGGGGCGCAAAAAAAAAAAAAATAATAAAAAAAATACGCGCGACCTGTAGAGGGTGCCGGTGCGGGTTCCCTGCAAGTCCAATATCCCGGGGGCGCAAAAACAAAAATAAAAAAAAATACGCGCGACCATTCTCCCTGTGCCTCCAGCATCTTCCGGGACAGCCTGTTACAGCTAGTCCTCCCGCGCCGCGAGGTAGCAAAGGTAACTCGCACTCCTCCGTCCAGATCGACAGTCATGGGCAAAACTCCGGCGAGTAGATGGCGGGCGGCAGCGAGAACAGCAGAGGGAGGCCATGCCGCGAGGCCAGCACCTACAGACGCCGAGTTCGAGGTCATTGAAGCTGCCCTGCAAGCCTCATCTCTTCCTGAGTTGCAGGCGGCGATGCGCGCCCATCCGGACTCGGAAGTTGTTCAATACATGGCGTGCCGGACCATAAGCCAGATGACCACATGCCTCAACCCTCCCAAATACAGGGTCGAAGCGCAGCGGTTGGGGTTATTGTCTGACGTGCGTCTAGCGATGCGCAACCACCCGGGCTCGGCGGACCTGATACAAGTGGCCTGCTCGATCATCGTTCACGTTGTTTTCGACGACGGCGGAGCGGTCGAGGTGGGGTGGCCGGGGCTGCTGGAGGAGGTGCAGGCGGCGATGCGCAACCACTCGGGCTCGGCGGACGTGCAGGGTACCGCGTGCTGGGCCGTCGCTTTCATTGTGGAGAAGTCCCCGGGCGGTAGGGATGAAGCGGGGCGGTTGGATGTGTTGGCGGAGATGCAGGTAGCGTTGCGGACGCACTTGGTCTCGGAGTCTGTGCAGAAAGCGGCATGCTTTGCAGCTCGCAGCGTTATCCTCCACACCACGGATACTGGTGTCAAGGCGAGAGGGGTGGAGCTGGTGCCATACGTGCAGGCGGGTATGCGAAAGCACCTGAAGTGCAATGCACTGCAAGTGTTGGGGTGCGGAGTTATCGTGGGTGTGCTTGGCTGCAATGGTGCCAACGCGGTTGAAGTGGTGCGGTCGGGGCTGCTCGCGGACATTCAGGCAACGATGCGTGCTCACATGGGCATCGCAGACGTGCAGTGTGAAGCTTGCGAAGCCGTAGGACATATAGGTAGCAAGACCAGTTTCGGTGGGGCTGAGATAGTGCGGCTGGGGCTGCTAGCAGACATTCAGGCTGCGATGCGTGGGCACAGGGGCGCGGAGAGTCTGCAGATTAATGGATGTCAAGCCATTAATCACATCACTGACAATAACGATGTCTGCATGCGTGAAGCGCTGCGACTGGGACTGCTTGGAGATATCCAGGCTGCGATGCGCGCACACCCAGGTTCGCTTTGTGTGCAGTTGAGTGGGTGTTCAGTCGTGGGCCTCAAGCGTCGCAATGCCGAGTGGATGGTTGAGGCGGGACGGTTGGGGCTACTGGCAGATGTGCAGGCGGCGATGCGCGCCCTGCCCAGCTCTGCAATCATTCAGGAGATTGCGTGCTCGGCGATCTGCAAGCTTACAATCCACAATAGTGACAGCGCCGTCGAGGCGGGGCGGTTGGGGCTGCTGGCAGATGTGCAGGCGGCGATGCGCGCCCTGCCCAGCTCTGCAGCCATGCAGAGCATTGCGTGCTCGGCGATCTGCAATCTTATAATCGATAATAGTGACAGCGCCGTCGAGGCGGGGCGATTGGGGATACTGGCAGATGTGCAGGTGGCGATGCGCGCCCTGCCCAGCTCGGTAGACGTGCAAAGGATTGCGTGCTCGGCGATCTGCTATCTTACAATCGACAGTAGCGACGGCGCCGTCGAGGCGGGGCGGTTGGGGCTGCTGGCAGACGTGCAGGCGGCGATGCGTACCCTGCCCAGCTCGGTAGACGTGCAGGGGAGTGCGTGCTCGGCGATCTGCAATCTTACAATCAATAATAGTGACAGCGCCGTTGAGGCGGGGCGATTGGGGATACTTGCAGATGTGCAGGTGGCGATGCGCTCCCACCCTGGCCACGGCTCGTTGCAGGCCGCGGCATGCGATTCAATCGGCGCCCTTTCTTGGCGCACTCACGCCAATGCCCTTCAAACGGGGCGGTTGGGGCTGCTGTCAGATATTCAGGCCGCCATGCTTACCCATAACAGCTCTACACAGGTGCTGGAGGCGGCATGCTTCACCATCACCAAGGTTTCTGGCTTTTGTGATGAGAATCAAGAGGAGGCGAAGCGATTGGGCCTATTGGCTAACGTTCGAGCGGCGATGCGCGTCAACTTGGACTCGGTAATGCTGCAAATGAAGGCTTGCGCAGCCATCTCCAGTATTTATCTGAATCATGACGCAAACGTCAATGCAGAAATGTTGGGAGCGCTGGCCGACATTCGGGCTGCCATGCGCGCCCACCGTAGCCACCTCTTCATGCAGCAGATGGCGTGTGAGAGCATCTGGATCTTGTGCTATAACAGCAATCCGATCCGGGTGGAAGCGGGGCGGGTTGAACTCCTTGCAGAGCTACAGGCGGCGATGCGCGCACATGAGAGCTCGTCCAAAGTGCAGGAGATGGCGTGTGGGGCTATTTGCAATGTCGTTGCTGACAACATGGATAATCGGGAAGAGGCGAGGCGGTTGGGACTATTGACAGATGTGCAGAGGGCAATACGGGCCCATGCGGGGTGGGAAGTACGATGCTGCGGCGCGCTAGCAATCTTAGCAATGTGTTAGAGTTGTATATACTTCCGGGCTCTTTTTAAGTTTTTAAGGCAACGAGAGGCGTGCATGCCTTCCAAATGCCTAATATTATGGAACATGTAGAAAGGAAATTGCAATCAAAATATGTTCAAACCATAGCAGAGAAAACGCCAAAGCATACAGGATGAGAATTTATGGCTGCCGCATAGCAAGAGATCCGAGTCCTTGATTTTGAGGGAGCAGAAGGCACTTCGAAATTTCGGTCCGGACATGCGACATGTTATCGT
>JAPMLY010000814.1:95000-120000 GCA_026401115.1 Tetraselmis chui
GAGTAGATGATCATTAGAGCTGCAAACCAATGTATGCATAGCCATGTAAGCAATATATGAATATTCCCCACTTATTGTCTCACATGGGGATGATTTAGGCACGTCCCCTCCTCTGCATGCTACACGATAGTGTCCGCAAAAATCTTCTCGTCATGACGTCATCACGGCTCATCACAAGGAGTGCACAAAAACACGTTTATCCCTCTCAAAGTAGACGGGCTGTGCGGAGTGTTTTGCCAGGGTCACATGAGGCACCCCCCATTGCTTTAGCAACCTGCCGCACATTCTTGCACTCAGCCTTGCTTTTAGATGCCGCGGCATTTAAAGCATACCGCTCCGCAAATTCATGTACCGCCCCATCCACATATTCATAGCTCCACCACTTGTAGGCACGCGGTAATGTCCCCTCTCTCGGCATTATCTTCCTCGTCGGACTCCATGCCAGCCCCATTTTCTTCGTACTAAGGACGACAACGACAAGCAAGAATAGGGAGAACAACCGGGACACGCAAAGGGGGTCGAGGCCGAGAGTATAGGCCGGCCTCGACCAAAAGGGCGCCAAACACCGCGCCATCGCCGCGCCGATGCCTCGCCCCAATGACCCTATGCACCTCACCATGACTTGGATCCCCTACTTATTAATCCTGACTAAATCACGCCCCCACAGCCGGCGATCTCGCTTATAATTGGCATGACATTGTCTACACATACGGTCCCAAGAAAGGAGGACCCCCCCGTTTGCAAGAGAAACTACCCACCCGGCAACGCACACAAGTGTTAAAATACTGGTACACTTCGCCCCACTTCACCCGACCCACACAAGTAACCGCGCCGAACTCGCGGGTATCGACATAGATCTACAACTGACTCGGTCACGTGCACATCCTGACTGACAACGCTTGCTCACTTCGCCCAGCTAAATACGTTCCCCACCGGCTTCCGACGCGACATCCACCGTGACACACACACCTTCATCATAGTTACCATTCAAAAAACTCGCTCCGATGCGGGTATCAGCACAAACCTCGGTGAAATCAAGGGACATACTCGATCCCATGGCATCGACCTAGCACATGCGCTATCCAACCACGAAGGTGACGGTCACCCGCAAGACACATCATACTCCACGGGTGCCGAGGTATCTATAAACAACTGGACATGACACAAAACATTCGTCCATGTACCACATAGAGATCCCCAATAATACACTAACCTAAAAGTCGGTGCCCGCAAGTAAAGCCTCCGTCACACCCACACATTGAAGGAAAATATCACCATGAGGTCCTCCTATCCCATGCCGCCGCAGACGGTGCGGATTTCTCATGCCACTGAAACTAGTGTTCACTCACAAACAATCAATCCACACACAAGCAAGAATTCAAGTTGGGGGTACACAACAATCGCCTCCTCACCTGCAACTCCACTATGCGCTGCCCTTTGTGTTGCAAAGTCGTCATTAGCAACGGCCGAATGGCGGGCAACTGCCCCTCGATGCTTGGTCCACAGCGTTCCAGAAATGCCGAAAAGCGCTTTTTTTGTACACGCGACAAATGCGTACACGTACATATAACCCCCCTTGTGTTACGGACCGTCTACACGCGCCCACGTAAGTTCCTCAAGCCCCCCAAGGCCCTAGTTGCTAGGTTGCTTGAATATGACCTCTAGTGGTGGTCTTTACGCGCTCGAGCTGACCGGTCGTCGTTTGAATTCAAGCTTCCGGAGGGGATGTTGTTCAAGGTCGTGATGGCGCATTATGCCGCCCACAATAACTATTTCAAAATCGGCCGGAGCAATGCCCGACGAGCCCGACGGGCTTCAGCCTGCCGCTAAAGGCGGTGGGAAACGCACGAGTAGAGGCAAGTTTCAGCGTAAGCGGCGGACGAAAGATCAAGAGCTACGGGCAAAAGCGGCGGAGGCAGCCGCGCATGAGCAGGATGATGTAGCGGCGAGTACGCATCATCAGCGACCGGCAGCGGAGCTACCGACACTCCGAGCAAAGGTGGGACGGCTCAAGTAGGAGATCGAGAAGGTATCAACTTGAGTCGGAGAGAGAACGGTCGAAAAATAAGGAAGTGTGCGTTAAGGAGCTACGCGCTGCGGCAATCAAGTCGGATATTGCGCATGCCGCGCAGCTCGCAAAGGTGTGTACCCAACGCGACTCGTTGGGTCGTATTGTTCGTAAATTAAAGGCCCAGCACTCGAGTGGTAGCCTAAGCGCGGCTAGGTGTAGGGCAAAAGCCAGGGCTGCAAAGGCACGTATGGCGCGCCGTGCCTTCGGAGGCCTCCGTCCGCTGATGGCGAAGCGCATCAGCGCACCACCGGTTAGGAAGAGTACCGACTACCGCGGCTTCAAACGCCGCGAAGTAGCGAAACTCAAGCAATACCTAGACAAGCGTTACGATGGTGGTATCGAGGGTGAAACGGTCGTACACCTTCTTAACTGCTTCTTTAACGAGTTTCCGGACGTACTCAACTCGGTGTGCGTTGAGCGTGGACTATATACCGCTGTTGAGCAGCGTGTGGTGGACGCACTGCGTGAGCATTAGACAGTTGCGCGGGCCTCCTTCGTCAGGGTAACGTGCAAGATCACTTGGCGGCGCTACCATGATCTGATACACGCATTAGGGAAGAGGTGGAATGAAGAGACCGGTGAGCACGAGGTAGTCCTGCTGCCGCACGGCACGCGAGTTCCGTTGTTGCCGAGCAAAAATGACGTTTGGCAGTGGGAGTCTCGAGTCGCAGAGCTGTCGGGGTTGCAACTGTCAGACGACGGCAAGAGGGCCACTGTCGACGTGATACAGGCACTTCGAAGCAGGCTAGTGCAGTTCCCTGCTGAGCAACTACCGCCAAGCAAGGTTATTGTCATCCAGTTCTGCGGTGAGTTGCTGGGCTACTAATCATAAGACAAATGGGCGTCTGATTTTCTATGCACAATAACAAGGGGTTGTTTTGTTTCATTCACTGATTTTTTCGTAGTGTGATTCTCGAAAACTAGCTGACGGCAGTGTGGCCTTCAAGATGGGTCACCAAGGAGCTGTGCTTGCCTTCCTCAAGCCCGTGCTGAACATGGTTGATGCAAATGGATTCGTGCTGGAAGGTTGGGGCTTCAACAACATCCATAACGGCGTGAAGATCATGTTGTACGAGGGGCATGATAAGTATGACCAGTTCGTTACACAACTTCAGGCGATCAAGCAAGAGCTGAGAGAATTATGTGATGGCCCGGGCATGGAGCTGCATGGCACGATCTACACCTTCAGGCTTGTCATAGGTGGTGACATGGCGTTTCAAGGTGGGACCTTTGGGCATGCTGGGGCAGCATATACCTTCTTTTGCTGCATTTGCGACATGGCCCGCCAGAACAAGCATCTACTTACCCCAGCTGACTACCAACGCAATGGCATGACACCGCCCATGGAGAAGACAGTTGTCTTTGCAACTATGTTGGCCCGCGCATTTGGAGAGGAATATGGGTTGACTGTGCCGTACTTGTGCCCCGGATGTGGCCTTCGCGTCAAGTCGCATGGAGACCTGCCCCCGTCCGACAATCAGCAAGGGCGACAAGACTACGAGTTCAGCCACTTCGGACAACGGCACTTTGCCCCCCCGCCATGATGATGATAGATCCGGTGGACATGATTGGGGACACTTTGCACGCCGGTATCCAGATTTGCCCACACGTTCTGTGGCACACCGTCTACAAGAGGTGCAACAATGTAGCAACAGCTCAAGCGGGTGTGAAAGCATTGGATGTCATCGGATTGCCGGGGAGAGAGATTAAGGTGCAGATTGGCAAAGGCAAGAACCCCACCAAAGCGGACCTTCCAGCCCTTAACGGTCCGGAGGTGAGCAAGGTGGTGGAGGGCCGTGGTGTTGTGCTAGACGCCGTATTGTCACCCTCCGACCCTAGTGTTACAAAAGCCTACAAGGTATGGAAAGCGTATGACTGCATGGGTGCGGCATGGAGTGCAGACCCTCGGGATGATACAACGGACAGACAAACAGTTTGGGTTTGGTGCGGTGCAGTCCCAGGTTTGTACCGATCGCAGCGCGTCCGACTCCCCCGGAGCCCCCAACTTGTATTGGAAGCTGCTCCCACATAAATCATGTAGTTCGCTCATTAAATACGCTTTGGGGTCGGTATAGTGAGGCAATATGGGCCATGCCGACCTGGAATCCATTGTGAGGGGGTAGCATTCAAGGAGTTGCACTTCACTCTCAGCCGTGGCCGACACGATGGCCGTGTGGAAGCGCAGCGTGCCGAGTATGCTACGCAGTTTGCCACCTCTCTTCCACGGAGTCTCAGTCACCTCCACGATAAACGGAGGGAGAAGAGTGACGATGTCGCCGTTGTCCGTCAATCGAACCCAACTGAAGCTTGCCCGCCTCTTATGCTGCTCTACCCGCGCACGCGCCCGCATCGCGCGAGTTCGGCTCTTGCTTTTCACAACCCTCGGCGGATCACCATGCTTTTCGTGAAAACAGACAAGTGAAGCAATACTTTCCATCCGGGTGGTGACATACTTCACTTGACACTTGCTTGGGCTGGATTTGACATTCATTATCCTCCATAGGCCTGGCTCGGCGTCGCAAAAGGCCGCCACAAGGTCAATGGGGACGCTCTTGAAGGTTGTTGTCGCGGCTGTGCGTCCACCTTGTGGAAATTGCGAGTTGCAACGCTCGTAAAGAGTTTCAATAACAGCCGACACCAACACGAACCTGTCCACAGTAGCCACTCCTTCCATGTCCGTTGACTTGCCACATTGGCGACAATAATCTCCGGCGGTAGGTTGGTTGGAGGCGGTGGCTATAACACATTGTACGAAGTTTACGCGACGTGCCATTTTCCCACCACGCACAGCCGCCTCGACACTTTTTCGCAATCTGCGCTTGTCAAACTGAGCGCAAAGAAAGAACGGTTGGAAAGGATAGACCAAAATCCGCTTTGGTAGTGACATGACATATACTCATTCCTACTATTGTGGCGTGTCGGCTAGTCAAAAGGGCAGGTGAGTGCTCTACGATTTATGTTGGAGCGGGAATAGGTGGTTAACGAGATGGTGGTGAGACGGTAGCATACTTACCGCACCCGTGCTGCAAGAGCAACCAGCGTGTAGTCGACACACCACCAATTGACCACCCACCACCGGAAACATATGCGTTTGCAATAGGGTTGGAGGTATGTTGGTTGTGGAGGATAACGCCCAAGTCCGCGCGACACAATCGCGGTTGGAGTGGCCGTAGGCTTAGTGAGGGCTTGCCATTTTTCCACCACGCACAGCCGCCTCGACACTTTTTCGCAATCTGCACTTGTCAAACTGAGCGCAAAGAAAGAACGGTCGGAAAGGATAGACCAAAATCCGCTATGGTAGTGACCTAAGATACACTCTTTCTTGCTATTGTGGCGTGTCGGTCAGTCAAAAGGGCAGGTGAGTGCTCTACGATTTATGTTGGAGCGGGCGGGGGTGGTTAACGAGATGGTGGTGAGACGGTAGCATGCTTTCCGCACCCGCGCAGCAAGAGCGACCAACGTGTAGCCGACACACCACCAATTGACTACCCACCACCGGCAACAAGTGCGTTTATAAAAGAGTTGGAGGTATGTTGGTTGTGGAGGACAATGCCCAAGTCCGCGCTACACAATCGGGGCTGCAATAGTTGTAGGGTTAGTGGGTTCGTATGGCTGTTTGGTGCCGCGTCGAAAACGTCGCTAGTAGCTGTATTCCGGACAAAATTAGCGCGCACGCTTTTTCGGTACTTAAGAACGCCTTGTCTAGACACGACATGCACACTAGTGCCCTCCAAGTCCTTCTCTCCCTACTAGAACGTAACAACGGGGGTGAACGGGAAACAATCGCCGGTGACTCCCGCAATATACCCATTAAATCTTTCACCCCCCTCTTTCTTCGACCATCACGACGCCACTCGACTGCCATCCACCTCTCCCAATTCACAGGCCCACCCGTATGGTAAACGCCGACGAAAGAAGTCCTTTGCCTTACTTACCATTTGCTCCGTTGTCCTCATGGGGTACTAACTACCATCCTCACTAAGACCCCTTGCTCACAAACCGGACTTCATTCGACTCCTATAACCCAAATTTGTAGGTCACAGCAACGCCCGACGTCGCTACTCCTCGATTGAAAATATCCGAACTGGCGAAAAGTGCAAACGTGGCACTAATAATAACCTATCCCGGATTCCCGATCCGCACAGTTCATACGCAACAAATACGCCCTCCTCGCCAATTCACTTCGACATCACTTTTAGGTCATCCAAAGACAAGAATTTCAAATAGGATGTATCGATGCGACCGACGTTTGTGAACCATTTAGGCAATTCGTTGTGCATCGATCAAATACGCCACTAATTCATGGATGTATTGCTTAAATATGGTACTTATCTATAGATGCATGGATTGAAAAAGGAACCGATCCGTGCACGCAGCGATTGAATAGCAGGGCACTGGTAATTCTTGGACGCGTTGACTTAATACAACGCTAGTTCATGGATGCATCGACTAACTAAATAGGCGACTAAACAATCATGGATGCATTGGTGCGCTTAATGCGGCGGACGCATCATGCTTCCATAATGAATACATCGATGTTTGATGCGGAAACTTGAGCGACACGAAGCGATGCCGGTACTTCATTTCAATGGTGATGCATTCTACATGTATCGCCCCCATTCTCTCCGTAGGCACTAACAAAACAACATAAAACATACATGGATAGAGTCTCTCGTTACTTTCATTATTATGTGTATGAAAATAATTATGTCGCTAATCTTTACGACGAGCGGCCCCTTATCGCTAATCGAGGGCGTTTATTAGCCAAACTAGTCAGCTCGTGCTAGCCGGATCAGACCTACATGACCTATTCTCATGTGCGTGTCATGTCGTGGTGGAGTTTGGAAGGAAAGGCAAGCGAAAACACCCATGGCTCTTGTCGACAACGGTCCCTGCTCGATCCACGCACACCCTCGTCCGAGATATCTAATGCTCTTCCCGTCGCAATTGCCCACCTAGCATAGGCTCCCCTCCCACTCTAGGACATACATGGGGAGTTAACCATATTTGCAAATAGCATCCCGCCGTCGCTCCTCCCGATGCGTCGATCATGTCCATGTCGGCTGCTATTTACGGTACCGGCTGGCCCGCAAATTACCGTCCGTATCCTCCCCTTGATGTGGTTTACAATACAAAAGGGGCGCCAATGCTCTGTGCGATGCCAACGGATCGCCAATTAACATGTGTATTTATAATATATTTGACGGGATAGAAAGATTGGAGTGCGGGGTTCCGGATTGGATTGACATGCTTTACTCTAGGCAACCTTTAATTAAGGGTGCCGGGCCAATTATTCATTGACGTCACCGTGGACCTTGCGCCGTCGCTCGATAACTTGCATGCCGTGCTCGCTCACTTTCCCAATGGGCGGAGGACCACTGTATGGGATTCGGAGTAAAGGAATGCGGGGAAATGGCGTTAGACTGGCACTCCTACGCAATCGCACTACGCGAACAAGTTGCCCGTGGGCAGCTCGGGTGGGGGGGGTGGAGGGGGGGGGGGGGATCGGGTACCGATTATATCTCTATACATATATTTAGGCGCGCTGATAAAATGGATATGAGTATGCGAACTATCGTGGGCTTTTAGGGTTTAACCATAAAACCCTAAAACTCAAGTCTAACCATACCAGATGACGGCCAATTGCTTGCTTCCCGGCTCTCCTACACTTTAGTGGTACCTAGGTGTCGTTGTGCTTGACGTGGTGAGAGGGGAGCGTGTTCTTGACTAACTCATGCTTAACATAATGCATGTCCGGACGTTTGTGGAGTAGTGTACATAATTGTCCCTCATGCTGCGGGGACATTTATGGGTCTGTAGAACATATCATGCTTGAATGCCCGCGTTGGGAGTGTCACCGTCGAAATTCTGGGATACTACCTCTTGAGTTATGATTTCGCACGCGCGAGTTCGCTACCTCCCCTGGCGATATGATTGTCCTGCTTTTTGGCGGTGTCCCCCTTTCCCTTCATGGCGCCATTCACTTTACATGAAATAATGCGAGGGTTTCCATTCATGGCGCCAAGCCCTCCCTCATATTGCTTTCTTTGTAGCTCATGTTTCGCACTCCCGTGATGTTTTACTCCGTGAGATGGGCCTTTCTCCTTCTCGCATTGCTCGAATGGACCGACGCAAGGACGGGTAGGGTATACCTATCTTGGTTAGTGCCGAGATTGCTTTCATTTTTGTTTGCATGCTATTGGAAGGTTTTTAGTTTGTGAAACTCCAAAACGGCCTCGATGTGATGTTAGCGCAGTACGGTACGGTTTTCGTGTAATGGTACGCTGTGCATTGACATGAGCGTCGATGACGAGTATGAGGTACATAGCCTAAGACATGGATGGCAGTATTGGGTGCGGTGAGAGACAGCAGCCGTTAAATCGAAAATTTTGATAGCGATATATATATAGCGCTATATATATAAACGCTGATTAATGAAAGTCAGAATGCTGATGATGCGCAGCGACCGGGATTATAGGTCATTGTCATCGCAAATTAGCTCATGTCTTTCCGAAAATGTCGCTACTGGCGATCTCATCTTTGGCTTATTTACGGACGGTGGCTACTTAATTTTGCATTAACAATCATATAATAAAGCATCAGCAATAAAGAAGGTACCTGTACCTGTAGTCCCTCTTGACAGGGTGACGGTGCATGATAGGCGGCAGTCCTCGCTGCGGCGTCCCACACTGTCGCCACAACCACCATACCACCTTGACGCTTCCTTCAACCCCTTTTGAGAAGAATAAGTCATCACATAATGCCGGATTTTATCAGGGAGACGATGCTGGGAGCAGTAGCGGGCTGTGTGGAGGTGAGCTGCATGCAGCCCACAATTGCGATCAAGAACGCGGTGCAGGAGGGTCGCGCGGTGTCCTTCACCCCTACCGCCCTCTACCGCGGCTACTTCGTCAACCTGGCGACCGTGGCGCCGATGACTGCGGTTCAGTTCGGCGCGACGGGCGGATACACCCAGGCTTTCGCGGCGCTAACGGAACGGTTGCCGAGGGGGGAGGAGCGCGTCGCGTGTGCGGCGATGGGCGGCGCGACCGCTGCACTCGTCGGCGCGCCGGCGGAGCTGATCGTCATTCAACAGCAACGCGCGGGTGTGATCCCCACCCCTCCCGCTCCCACCCGTTACCGTCACATCTCCTCGCAATCGAGGATCTTCGTAGTATGCAGCCCTTACACGCTCCGCTGCCGGCAGGGATATCGGCAAGCGAGGCCATCCGGAAGGTGGTCAGCGGCTACGGCTTCTCGGGTGAGTACGGGTTAGCGTGTGGCGGCAAATTAACCCCGACACCATATATCCGCCGGATGTCCCCATATCATCCGCCCTTATTCCCTCCTTTCAAATTAAAGGTCCTTGCTTGGTTACAAGAAGAACAAAATCAACTACTCATAAATGATTAGCATAATATTTATGTCTTTACAATAATACAGATTCACCCGGCTTTATTGTCCAATTAGAGATGAAGAACAGATTAAATGCAAGTGTGGTATGTGGTATGCACACAATGTTTTGATGTTTATTTACAAATATTCATATATTTCGTTTCTTCTTGATTATAAAATAATCGCATCTCTTGATTGGTCTAAAAGAATCTGATGCGCGTTCACCTGTTGGGGGGTGTCGCAGGGCTCTACAAGGGGTCGCTGTGCACGGCCGCCAGGGATGGGCTGGTGTGCGCGGGGCTGCTGGGCCTGGCACCGGTCATCAACGGGGAGCTGAAGCAGCTGGAGGCGACCAAAGGGTGGAGCCGACACTCTCAAATGATGACAGCCGCTGTGGTCTCAGGTCTGATGGGCACAGCGGCCAGCATGCCCTTTGACGCGGGCAAGACGCTGCAGCAGGCGTTCCTGGACAAGCAGGCGAGGCCGGAGTACGCGACCATCCGGAGCACACTGGCTGACATTTACGCGCGCGGGGGCGTCACGGCGCTCTACTCGGGCGGACTGCCGCGAGGCTTCCGAATCGTGTGCGCCACCTTCATCCTCAACTCCGTCAAGGTGAGGCACCCCTCTGACGAAAACGTGCCACAATCTCCAGCCCACCACCATACATCTTCCCCCCCATGTCACTTCTCTCCATGTACACTGTCTCTGACAATTGCCTTAAACTATTGACAATAAGTTTCCGACTCATTCACTCACCCAATCACCCTTTCATTCACTCTGACAATTGCCCACTCTTTCGTTCACTTCACTACCAATCGCTCACTCAATCGCTCACGGAATCAGACTCAGTCACTAAAGTTGTTTCCGACTCACAAACCCCTCAGTCAGTCGCTCTTCACAAAGTTGAGTCTATAACTGTAATTCACTCACCCACTCAAAGTTTCATTTACTCGGTCAGTCAACCACTCACTCCTTTTTTTACTCACTCATACAGTCAATCGCTCAACCTATTGCTGCCTCAACCAATCTCCCTACCATATTGCCAGTCACTCTTGATGTAGTCTATCTGTCAATAAACCATCAACGCACCCTTCCACTTGTCTGTCAGTCCCTCACTCCCTTGGCAAGCTAGCCAGTCTCCCAGTCATGCAGTAGACCACTCTATCACGCACCCGCTCAGCGTTTCATTCTCCCAGTCACTCACTCACATGAGTCACCCCCTCGCACAGTCTCACTCAATGACTCGCCCACTCTCCCGCTCACTTGAATGTTCCTCCGTTGCCCCCCTACCTCGCCCCCTCACGCACACCCGCAGTCACACCTCTCCTCTTCTCACGCCCCTTTCGCCTCCATTCGATACGCAGGAGTGGACGGAAGAGCTGCTGGAGTCTCTTGAGAGTAAGAAGTGAGGCGGGAGAGGGGTGGCGACGCTGCATTATTAGCTGTAGTTACCGGAATTTCTTATAATTATTCAGCGCACCTCTGTCGCACCGTTATTTTAGCTCTCAGAGCACTCCACATGTACAACTTGTCCGCCATACGCTGAATCATGAAGTCCTGCGGCTACTCACTCAGTCGCATATCATATCGGATTCCCAACATGTCCCCCCCCCCCCCCCCACACACACACCCACCAGCCCACACGTCACTACTTGCTGGCCGTGAACCCATCTATCAAATCCTGCGCCCACTCCTGCACGGTTGCGAAACATACACGGCAGGGAGGGGAGGTGGGGGTCAGTGAGCTTCTCAGCAACTATCAGTTCCATATATTTTTGTGTAATTGATTACTTTCTGCCCAACATTCATACAAACATTGGCTTGTTCGCCCTCCGTTTGGCGTATTTGTCATAGACGCAACTCATTCAGTTTCGGTTCGGTTCGATGTTGATGACGGGAGTGTGAGCATGAGGAATAAAAAATGACAGCGGAATGCATTACGAGGTGGAATAGGGTCAGAAAGATGTAGTATCATCTATACATGAAATAGTTTGAATGAATGAGGTATTTACAAATAGATAATATTAGCAGTGATTGTGTTTAATCAATTGTCAGTTTGATTTATTGTCGACACGGGATGCGTGAGGGGTCGAGATGGGAAGCCACCTTGACGGAGTTGAGGATGAACGTGGCGCACACGATTCGGAAGCCTCGCGGGAGACTGCCCGAGTAGAGCGCCGTTACACCCCCGCGCGCGTAAATGTCAGCCAACGTACTTCGGATGGTCGCATACTCCGGCTTCGTCTGCTTATCCAAGTGCGCCTGCTGTAAAGTCTTCGCCGCGTCAAACGGCATCGATGCCGCGGTTCCCAGCAGACCCGACGCTAGCGACGCGGACAGCAGCTGCGAGTTTCGGCTCCAACTCTGTGTCGTGTCTCGCTGCTTCAGTTCCGCCGTGATAACGGGAGCCAGGCCGAGCAGCCCCGCCAGCACCACGCCGTCTCGAGCCGCCGTGCACAGCGACCCCTTAAACAGCCCTACCGTCGACAAGCGGCACACGAGCATAAGTTTCCCGTCATCTGTCTCGACAACCACGCAGTGACGCAAATATTTCATGGATGCGTAACCTTTACCTGGCAATCCGTAACCAGCGATGACTTTCCGAAAGGCCTCCCCCGCCGACAGCCCTGAAGCAACACCGCGTGTGAATTCGGCCAGGAAGCATGTTTCGAACCAACGCCATGATAACTGACCTAATTCTGCGATTTAGAGTTCACGATAGGGCGGTGCTGCAAGCGGCGGTTGCAGTGGCCCTAACCTGCGCGTTGCTGTTGGATGACCACCAACTCGGCGGGGCCGGCGACGACGGCCGAGGTAGCACCGGCCATCGCCGCGCACACGACACCCTCAGCCCCCCGAGGTCTCCGACCCACTGTGTTCGTGAACAACGCGCTGAATCCCGCATTCGAGCCGAAGAAACAGGCGGTGATGGGGACGCACATGGCGAGGTTGACGGTGTATCCGCGGTAGAGGGCGGCGGGGGAGGGTGACAGCGCGCGCCCCTCCTGCACTGCGTTCTTCACCGCGATCGTAGGGTTCATGCAGGTCACCTCCACCGCTCCGGCCAGGCCACCCACCAGTATTTCTCTCAAAAATTCTGGCATCCTTCGAAACGGAAAGGGCGGAGAGGGGGGAGGCGCACGCACTGTCGGGACGGGCGTTGGAGTGGTGTGTCTGGTATGTTTCCAAGCATGGACGGCACCTTATTTATATATATCAATTTATTGGCACAGTGTTATTTGTTCGGTTTTGTCCCGTTAATGTTTGTACGAGTATTTCGAAAGTCGATCGCTGCTCTTCCGATGGTTCGATGGATCTCGGTCAACCGCAGGCCAAACGTACATGCATCCGCCACGCTGTATTTAACCCCTCTGCTGTGATGCTGTCCTATACCGTAAAAACCTTGCGAGTCGATTTTGAGAGTCGCTTGGTTAGCTACGTTATAGCCATGTTTATTGGGGTTGGGGATGTGGTGCACGCGCAAAGCAACAAAATTAATTTACACAAGCATGCACCCGTAGCTGAGTCTGCTGCTGCGTGGAGAGTAAAAAGCTTAACATCTCATCCTTCGCGGATGGTGGCAAAGCTCATCTAAGAACCGCCCTTAAACCTAAGAACCGGCCTTGCGTGGAGAGTCAATTATTATTAAAAGATAGTTGGCGATTGACATTTTTGGTGATTGGCACCATGGTGATTGGCATTTTTACGGAAGAAATCATATTTATTAGCAACCATACAGTTACATGCTTGGTACCTGTACGGGCAGTCGGACACTGTCAAATATTGAATTGATGCGTATTATCATCGCAAAATGGGAATAATAATGATGAGAGCGACATGTAAGTAAACCCTAAAAGCAATTCTTTTTGCTGTGCAGATTTCGTCCGACATATACCACGACATATGGCGATGACATTTTAAAACATACTCAACCTAAATCCAGGGTACACTAATAATAATTCGGCAATAACATCGCAATTTTAATTAACTGTTTTATATCTTCTCGCTTTGTAGTAGCGAACAGTTATTGTGCGGAATGATTATTATTTGATTTCATTACGCACAACGCAGGTGGGATTACGCATAATCATGCTCATTTACGTACCTATTATTAACATAGGTATGGGAGTGACGAGTCACAAGATCGATCGAGGGTATTCATGATATCAGCGTGATCGCCTTTGCAGCACATGTGTCATCGAACATCTAATATCGAGGAAGTGAGCAAATTGTGACACTGAGCGAGTCCATTAAATGGGAATGCGACACCTCAAACTTATATCATATGGGCAAAGATAATTCGAACAAGAACACAAACCAGTGAGGATAAATGGATCACAAAAAGAACAACATGATCACGGACAGAGAAAAAGGGAAAACAGTAAAGGTGCCCCGATTAAATAAGTTGTTTGGACCCCCTCTCCCAACTTGTACCCCCCCTCTCCCTCAACATGCGAGATCTTGTAGTAGTTTAACATGATTAGTCCACTTGCTCTTGTTTAAAGGTCACTGCCATAATTTTTTTTACCGCAGCAATGAACAGCTTTTTTGCACAATGTCCACCCCTATTTTTTTTTAATTCCATGTTGTTGCCGAGCTGCCAACGGTCATTGCACAATTTTGTTGACTTTTTTTGTCCTAACTATTGCGGAAGGCTGCCTCCCTGTGGAGACTCTTCAACTTCTCCTCTCAGCTAGCCTTGGGTCTAGGGTATGTAATCACCCTAAACCATATCCTACTGTATTAATTTGCTAAAATGTGTGTGTGTGTGTGTGTGTGTGTGTGTGTGTGTGTGTGTGTGTGTGTGTGTGTGTGTGTGTGTGTGTGTGTGTGAGTGAGTGAGTGTGTGTGTGTGTGTGTGTGTGTGTGTGTGTGTGTGTGTGTGTGTGTGTGTGTGTGTGTGTGTGTGTGTCCCCTTATCATCAGCTCGATTGGATTCTGTACTGCAAATGCGATATTTTTAATTTGGAAAATGTATCGACTTGGTGTATGTATGATTGGGATTGGGATACGTCTTTAACTACTGCGCACAGGGGTACACGATAGGTACAATAAGAGCATTATTTTTGTGATTATAAAAACACACAGTGAGATTCGGAGGGTATGTTGTCATAATTACAAAAGATACATAATGAGACAATAAAGTGTGTGTGTGTGTGTGTGTGTGTGTGTGTGTGTGTGTGTGTGTGTGTGTGTGTGTGTGTGTGTGTGTGTGTGTGTGTGTGTGTGTGTGAAAAATAAATTTCACGACTATGGGCCATAATTAAAAAAGAATACATAATGAGAGAAGAAAGTGTGTGTGTGTGTGTGGCGGGGGGTATGTGATGTGATGTGTGTGTGTGTGTGTGTGTGTGTGTGTGTGTGTGTGTTTGTGTGTGTGTGCGTGTGTGTGTATGAGTGTGTGTATGTGACAGTGTGTGTGACAGTGTGTGTGTGTGTGAGTGAGTGAGTGAGTGTGTGTGTGTGTGTGTGTGTGTGTGTGTGTGTGTGTGTGTGTGTGTGTGCGTGGTGTGTGTGTGTGTGTGTGTGTGTGTGTGTGTGTGTGTGTGTGTGTGTGTGAAAAATAAATTTCACGACTATGGGCCATAATTAAAAAAGAATACATAATGAGAGAAGAAAGTGTGTGTGTGTGGCGGGGGGTATGTGATGTGATGTGTGTGTGTGTGTGTGTGTGTGTGTGTGTGTGTGTGTGTGTGTGTGTGTGTGTGTGTGTGTGTGTGTGTGTGTGAGAGAGAGAGAGAGAGAGAGAGAGAGAGAGAGAGAGAGAGAGAGAGAGTGAAATATAAGTTTCACGACTTTGGGCCTGCATGAAATATCTTCATGATTACAAGAATACAGTGATAGAAATAGGGTATGTGTGTACATGATTATAAAAAATAAAGAACGACGGGCCACTTGTACCGCATATAAACTCTGAGAAGGGATGGCGCACTGCTTAATAACCCGCATGCACATACAGAGTTGAGATACAAATACCCCCCCCCCCCCCCCCCCCCCCCCCCTATTTCCGCCAGCAATCGGCACCTTCAACAACACATTAGATCGTAACAGCCCAAATGAAAATAAGGTATGGAAATCGCGCTCACACAACATTAAACTCATGAATGTGACCCTCAACACGACTACAAGTTGAACGGCGCGTGGAAGAAAAAAACTGAAAACGGTGGTCATGCAGCCATGGGGGTGATAATTATCTAATGACAGTGAAAATCGTCGAAAGGACGGGGATTTTACGGTATGCAACATTTGTGGTGTGCAACCGCAAAATCCCAAACGACGACGAATTGAAGTATTTGAGAATGCAGTCAATAAGTTGGGAAAGCAAACTGCGTCTGCAACCATTCGACGAACTTGGCCTTCTTCCAGGAGTTTCTGGCTATACCGTTGTGCATAAAGAGTGCAACCCTTGATTGCTGTAACATACCTGATATTTTTACATTTCAAAGTCATCATTGGGAATGGCTGTCATATTAGGATTATCGACAGCGGAGTGGGCGGGAAGAACCTCTCCAGGCTTACGTGCTTGACCCGCTTGCGTTTATTCGTAAACGACAGATGCCTTGTCGTAGGCTGTTTAGTATATATTAAAAATTTAAGTGCCACGTCAACGATAATTACTCGGCAGGAATATAATGAGTGCGGAGCGTAAACGTACACTAACGACCAACGGATGGCATCAATTTACGTATAAATGAGCAATGACAAATATCTCAATTGTGTTTCGAGAAAGTGCGTCGACGTCGGGGCGGCTTCAAATACGGCCTGCCGAGTTCGTCAGTCGGCAGTCCATCTTCTATGGGGCCCGTCAGCCCAATGCAGCATACATGCAGCGACTAAATACAGTGAGAATTATACGAGTGCATGGTTACAAGCCGAGACGTTCTTCGCCATTTCGTCGCCCCCGCATCTACCACGCGGGCAGCTGCTGTTCTTATTGCCGGGCACATATATTCCGCACCCGTCGCTAAAGAAGGGCGAGATACGCCTCACGACTTTGCGACGAGAGCAGCGGCGACTGCAGCACTGATATCGCGCGCCGCGGCCGTAATATTTGTCGCCGCGAAAATGGACGAGACGACCGCGACACCGTCCGCACCAGCGACTACAGCGTCGGCGGCGTTGCCGGCGTTCACGCCGCCGATGCCGACGATGGGAATGCGGACTGCGGCGCGAACAGCCGCCAGGGTGTCGAGTCCGATATGGTCCGCGTCGGGCTTGGTGGCTGTCGGGTACAGGGCGCCGACGCCAATGTAGTCCGCGCCGCCGTCCTGCGCCGCGACAGCCTCGTCTACGTTGCCTGCCGAGATACCAATGATGGCGGTGGGGCCCAGCAGCCGACGGGCGTCGGCCAGGCAAATGTCGCTCTGTCCTACGTGAACGCCGTCCGCCCCTACAGAAGGCCGACAAACTCATCGCCTCGTCCAACGAGGGAATGCAATCCGTGATTCGGCAATTCACTGAATCGCCGTGATAAGCAGCTCATTCACATTACTCAAAACACAAATGTAGTGAATTTTCAACGAAAGAAAGGGTGTGTAGCAAAAGTACGGTAGGAAAAATGCTAAAACCTGTCATTGCCCATTCTAAATAAAAAACTTTTCTCAGAAAAGCGTACCTGCTCCAATAATAAGGGCAAATTGCCAAACTAGAGCACGGAATAGAGCTATTTGAGATTTTTGTTGCTTATGGAATATCCCGAATAATCCAAACCGCGGCATCAGCTTATCGCGGACGCACGAGCAAACAGGCATTTAGGTACCTTACCCGGCTAGTTCGTTGATAGACTCGAATGATTACTCGACATGCTCACATTATGTGATACAAAATGCAAATACGAGTGTTGAGAGCACAGTTTGCCATATCCAATTTTTGAGCTTACCAATTCACTTTTGGGAGACGGGCAACAAAAATACAAGTATCAACACTTTACAAATGCTGAAAATAATTTGCAAAATATATTGAATTGGCAGATTATTGATACAACATTGGTAAGTGTCAACATATAATTCTCGGTATCGCGCGCGAAACGCAATATTCACGAGGCTTTAACAGACAATGCTGCGTGTCGTAAAACAATTGGCACGGTACTTGTTTTCATTATCGTCGTCGTAAGTTCCCCAGTATTTCACAAAATCAGTTTGTGCGAGTAAGCTTGTCATGGAAGCGAGGGACGTACCCGCGGCAAGCGCCACGTCGATTCGATCGTTGATGAGGACGGGGACGCCGAGCGGGCGAGCCACGGCGATGACCTCGCGAGCCTGACGGAACGGGATTCAAAAAGCAACACACGCGAAAGAAAAAATTGGATACATTCAGTTTAACATTCAGTCGCGAAGGACTTCAGAGATTTCGAAAGTGGCAAGCGATGATAAACGACGACATTGCGAGGAATAAAACGCACCAATTTGGCGAACTCGGCGCCGCCGATGTCCTTCTCGCGGAGTTGGATGATCGTCACGCCGCCCTCGATGGCGGCGGTTACAGCCTCAGCGACGTTACGACCGGTGGCGGCGTTGCACGCCGGGTCCGTCACGCCGTAGACGCTGCCGTTACAAAACAGATACAGGCAAGCCACGAACAAAGAAAGCTCTTCAGTCTTTCACGAATCCCCGATAGAGGGACGCCGACTAATTTCGTCGACAAGCGGCGAAGGTAGTCAGAGTCATACACCCACCTGTAGTCGACGGACTGGCGGTTGCTGATTTGCGCCCAGTCGGCTATTACGAAACCGTGGTTGAAAGGTCGCTGCGAGCCGCTGCCTGCAAATTCGCGGGTCGGGGCGAAAGCTATGAGGCCTACCGTACATTCGGCTCA
Organism: Tetraselmis chui; assembly: GCA_026401115.1. Taxonomy (NCBI): domain Eukaryota; kingdom Viridiplantae; phylum Chlorophyta; class Chlorodendrophyceae; order Chlorodendrales; family Chlorodendraceae; genus Tetraselmis; species Tetraselmis chui. The sequence goes on from JAPMLY010000814.1 coordinate 113,284, forward strand.
ATTATCAGTATATTGCGCTGTATTGAATTGACGCAGGGTTTCACCGATGGCGAGTGTGGCGCTACGCGCGAGAGCATCAGTGAGGTAGCCCTTGGCGCGCGCAACAGCCTCGGGTGGGGTGGCGCCCTTCGCGAGCTCCGCTGCGATGGAGGCTGCCAGAGTGCAGCCCGTGCCTGCCGATAACAATGGCAAGCGGAACCGTGCCATCAGAAAAGTAACCACATAACGTGCAGAAACTATAATCAAATTGTTGTGATATCGTTAACCAAATTGAAATGGGAAGTGTAACAAGAAAACGACAGAGCTCATAGAAATGCAACATAGCAAAAGCATGGTTTTTTCTTAAGATACATACTAATATGACGAAAAAACAAAAACTATGCCGAACCATGTTCACAGAAATTTGAAATCAGCATTGTTATCAAATTGAAAAAAATACGAAAACATCCGCACCACTGACAGAAAGGGTCCCCTCCCACTTTCCCTGTCCGTGCTCATCTGGTTCTTCTTGTAAGCACTGACGGAAAGGGTCGTGCATACGAGCGAATTTGCAAGTGACCGTACGAACACCGCAATTTGTTAAATGATAAGGCAAAACGAGCGCAATTTGACGGCACAAAAGTAAACAAAACAAATAATTCATATAAACGCTCCCAAAACTAAGGTTGCGCAGAATCACCATACAAAGCTGTCGAAGGATCTCTGTTGTAAAACAGACCTATAAATACTGGAACTGAAAAAATATATATAATGATAGGCAAAAAAACAACGGCGGCCTAGGAAGCGCACCGTGCGTGTTTTCCGTTTGGACAAAATTGCTGCTGAACTCGCGAAACTCTCGGCCGTCGAAAAGGATGTCCACCGCCCGCGGCCCCTTCAGGTGGCCGCCCTTGACGAGCACGTAAGCAGGTCCGAAAGCGTGCAGCTCCACCGCCGCGTCGCGCATGTCCTCCATCGTCTCCACCGCTCGACCGCCTTACGCAATACGGGCCACCGCAAACGTCGTCAGCGCTTCACGTCGACAACCTCGCGCACATCTAAACGACTTTAAACAGTAGCATCAACAAAAATAAAAGTGATCCGTAAGATTAATATTATGTATACTGCATAACAAAGTAAAATTACACAAAAAACATAATACAACACAATACAACAGAGTATAGAAACACATGATACGATAAATACAATACAAATACAATTCTCGACGCTCTTCCATCTCCTCAATATATATCATTACGTGACTTGAATTCAATCGCACCCCACCCCCCCTTCATCCAAACTAACCCCACCCCGACCAGCTCAAACGGATGTAAACCAAATCCGAATCAGAGCCAAATGTGATGATACAACAGTCGCTGTTATGCGCGGCAATGCAGAGTGCTAAATCATTCACCTAAATTGATCGCAATACACGCAATTTGATCAGACCCAATCACGTCTCTTCTGTCCCTATTCCGTATGCGTACTTTGCAATCAATTATATCCTATTCTATTCCAAAGCGAGTGAAGTGCCGTCAATTGTAGACATAAATTCAAATACATGCTGCTCCCATGTATTATCACGGACTGCAATGTGAGCATTTTCATACATTTACATTGCAGTATGTCGATTAGTTCGACATAACGTGGGAATGCGGTGGGCTCACCCAGCAGCGTGGAAGCCTCCGCCATGTTGGGGGTCACGATGGTGGCGAGGGGAAAGAGGTGCTCGATCATGGCCGCCCCCACTCCGTCCTCCGCCAGTAAATCGCCGCTGGTGGCGATGAGCACAGGGTCGACCACCAACGCGGGCACCCGACCAGCACAGTCGTCGGATTTGTGCGAGCGCAGCGCCGCCGCTACTGCGCGAATGACGTCCGCATTGGGCAGCATGCCTGCGAAACGCCGAGAACAGCACCGCCACTGAAGCCAGAGTGAACACAAATCTCTACCACAAATAAATATTCATTGCAACCAAAGGCCACAGCAGAATCGATTCTATTCGTACTGCGCAACCGCTTCTTTGCCTTTATTCACAACCACGAACGGGCGCGTTGTTCGGCTGGTCTCAATACAATCGTACAAGTGCAATAGCCAGGATAGGCAACAGCAACAGCCAATACAAAGCTTGCGACAAATACAAAACAAGCGATAAACCGATGCAAGAGGACGATGCATAATTGATCGATCGATTCGAGCCAGTCGATGTTAAAACTATCGATACTGCTGGTTATTTCCACCAAATCGATCCGCGAAACGCGGAGCAAAGCATGGATGGTAAGTCGTGGCTCTTTCGGCTTGAACTGTCGGATCGGTCGTGCTTTTGTTTTACTTGGCTGAAAATTGGTGACAACAATCGAGACCGGGGCGACATTTCGTAACTATGCAAAGTGCGGCAGTAATTACTTATCGAAACAGAAACGCCCAAGACGACATTTACTAATGAGTATAGCTGTAGTCAACGGAAGCTGTTGCGGTGCAAACCATATTATCCTGTCATTTATATTTTAAATATCAGACATGACTACAAGCACCAAACCTGTTTTGATGGCGTGAGCGCCGATGTCTCCCAAAACGCTCTCCATCTGCTCCGTCACAAATTCGGGGGTCACGGCGGACACGCCTTGGACGCCCTGCGTGTTTTGCGCCGTCAGCGCCGTGACGACCGACATGCCGAACGCGCCACGAGCCATGAAGGCCTTCAGATCAGCCTGGGGTCGCACATAGCAAAGTATTACCGATAAGTTTCGAAATACGACTCGAGATACTTCACCCCTCCGTTCCCGCGAAAAAATAAAAAGAAAGACGTCGTCGTGGCGATTCCAAACCGTCGTCATGCCACCTCTGCGTTGGCGCCCGAGTGAAGTACGAACGAAGGAAGGGTCGAGCGAAACGCTAAGGAAGCAAGTAAGTTTGCATTTCAACAATATAAGTTTCCGTCGCAAGCAGACTCGGTATCGGTTTCTGCGCTAACAAGGCACTTGGCATCACCAAATGGTAAAAAGTTCAGAAGCGGAAAAAATGTTGGTGACGAGATAAGACTGAAACGGTGTTGCAACGGTTTCGGTGCTTGTAAGCAACAAAACAATAAGGCGGAGCAGCTAAGAGACGAGGTACAGGTTCGCTGCCTCACATGGCTGCGCAAAGTCGATACACGGAATATCCTCCAGCAGATACCTTGTAACCAATTACGTGCGCTTCAAATCTTAAAGGGTTTGGTCGTCGCGTGGGCGAGGAATCAGGCGACACCCCTGCCGACCCAACCATCGCATCAGCGCAGCATAACTCATGGCAAGAGTTGCGCTCCTTCTAGCAGGAGTAGCTAATCAAACAGCAGCGCAACATGTTGATAGGGGGCTCAATGGCCATACATTTGGTTTCGTTTGAAGAATAAAGAATGCAGACGCATTCTGAATAATGCGGTCGTCTCGCAAAGTTTCACGCCGATCAATGACAAGCAGTCTCGATGGAAAATAGGCTCAGTCGATGACAATCTCTCAGACTTGAATACATAAATACAGCACTTGGACAATCCCGGAAAACAACCGTCGCGGTTTCTTCGCCGCCGAACATTATTGGCACAAACACGAACCCGCGAAAAATAACTACACAGTCTTGTGTTTATACTGTCCATACCGCAAAGTAATAAGGAATTGCGATGGAGGCAAAAGCGACGGACACCGACTCGAAACCTGGGTGGACACAGCTCTACGTTTTGAGACACTGCCCGCATGCAGGTGACGCAATCGATATGTTGGCGCGAAAGCACCCCACATTCGCGGACAAGGGCGGTTGAAAGGCTCGCGCCGGAAGCTCACCTGAATGCCGGCGCCGCCGCCCGAATCGGAACCGGCGATGGTGAGGGCCAACGGAACTTTGGGGGTGGCGGCAGCCTTGGTTGAGGCGGCAGGGAAGCCTGTCCAGAGGGCCGCCGGCACAAATCATTCACCAGCGACAGGTTCGTAGCGCTGTTTTCGAAGACTGAAACTACGGGAAAAAATAATCGCCCACCACTTATTTGACATAATGAACACTCGGCAAAAGCGTTGCGATCCATCGTTTCGGGCATCGCACTAGAGACGTTTGAGAAATCATGAACATGCGTGCATTCCTTCGACTAATTCTGCATCATTTCCGGATTTCAATCGATGTTGGAAGGGCAACGACGACTTCCCCAAAAGACTGTCCATTTCATTCCGACGGATACTCCCCGTTCTCAGTAGCCCTGTCGACTCTCATAAGCTGATACGGAATTCAAGATTTCCTACTTTACTTGCGGTCGTCAAGACTACTTTCCAGGAGTATCGTAAAACTGCAACAACGAAAGACCTGTGGAGAATTTAATCACTCTTTATGTATGACTCAATCGGCACAAGTTAAGGCGCATTCAGATGTTTTCAGGTGTTTGTATTTCTTAACACATTATTATGGATCGAGCGCATACAACATATTTGATTACTCACCTTGTGAAAGCAGTGTGTTAATGTCCCACCAACTTTCGGCAGAGTACAGGACGCCCGCGGTCTTGGAGCCCCCGCTGATGAGCGGCCCGCCGTCAAGCGCGGCATGGAGGAGAGGCAGGATCCGCACGCCCGCCGCGGCGGCAACGGTGCGGAGGGTGGAAGAGCCGCCGACGATGATCCCAACGTCCGCCTGCGTACACCAATGGTGACGTGAAAGGGGACCCAACGATCACCCGAATCCACTTTCTGCGATCGACTGCTCAAGTGCCCTTACGTGGTCCCACAGGAAACTGCCACTGTTTCGCGGAAGCTTCAACTGTAGTGTATCGAGCAAAAAAGCACAGACTACCAATCATTGGTACAGTGGCGGAGGGCACTCACGGCGAGAAGGGGGTAGAGGTCAGTGGGCGAGTCGCCGATAAACACCGACAGTCGGCCGTCTTCCAGTTGCGGCGAAGAATCCAGAATACGACGGAAGGCCGCCGCTTTGTCCTCCGCACACTGCAGTTCGCCGCTGATGGTGCCGTCGCAGCGGCCGTCGGAGGGGCGGAGGGTGAGGGTGTTGGCGTGGATGGAGAGCGCGGCCTCGTCCAGACCGAGGACAGCACTGCGGTGGCAATGAAACGAGTCGATATGAGATCAGAGGTTGAAACAAAAATGGCGAAAATCTCCTACTAACAGCAAAACAAAATTATTCACGATATTATCACGGAATCCGCCAATATCTGTATATCAATGGCCAATTGGCGGCATCCCCAGTGAATTGTCGCATTCGCTGTTGCCTTGCTGTCTTTGCAGCATGAAAAGCATATAGCCGCTGAGTAAACTGTTAAAAAAAGAAAGCAAATGGGAACCAAAGAGTAGTGTGGAAAATCAAAACGACATCCAACGGCCGCCCGCAAGCAATATATGCCAATAATGAACAAGCGGCAACCGCTAGGTCATCAGGTGTAGACTGAAACGGCCAACAACATCACTAAATATTCGTCGACACTTCAGTAGGAAAAGTATGTGCTGGGGCATATGATCAAATAGCACCGATGAGAGGTGAAAATCAAATCATATGCAGTATATTCCTAATGTCTAAACGTATGACTTTGGTGGGCCAATTGAATCGATATGGGATGTGCCATGTGTACATGCTACATATCCAGTTCAAGCAAAAAAGGACAATGAAAGCACCTGGACTCACGACCCCCATAAAAGCAACATCATTTAGTAGCGCAACGTGAAAGGGCCCGCAAACAAGAGAAATTTAAAATAAAAAAATTGGAACAATAAGGGAAATAAGCGTACATTACAAAATTCTACACTTAAGAGTAGTTAGTATTTAACGAGAATGATGTATGTAACTAATACATTAAAATTCAAACACGGAAAGTGCATCGAAACGAGGGGGGAACGGGCGAGCGCCATTCTGATGGAGTGGGCAGGACAGCGGGCGCACCGGATGAGGTCGCTTGACCAGTTGACGGAGAGGACGTGAAGGTCGACACCCGCGGCACCCGCGCCGCGCAACCCCTCCGCCGCTCCCGGAAATAGCGCCACCTCCCCCGCCGCCGCCAGCACCTCCGCCGGCGCCACCCCTGTCGCAACATGCGCGGGTCAGCACACCTCCAATAACTGGCCTCCGAACGGAACGTCGGACGTGTATGTTCTGAAAACGCTATACAATAATCAATAATGAATACGCCTTAGTGATATAAGTATTGGACCGCCCCCTTAATTCCAATAACAAGTTACACGCGTTTGGATATGAAATTAGATGCTCCAATTTGAGATTACGAGTTGATATCACTAAATGCTACTCAAAGCGTAGAAATGTGGAGAATGTAAGGCACGCGACCAAACCCTAATCAAGTTCCATGCATAATTACATGATTCGAAGAGGGACCCTGTGCTTTCGGCACATCTAAGCAGCACCACATCCACGGTGAAGATACTTACAAAATGAACCACGAGGCATGAAAAACACGAGAGGCAGAAATCAAGCAAAAAGTCGCTCAATTTCGAGCAGTACTCGTACACATGTACACATGGGAACCAAATAAAACCGTCACAGGTATTGTTCTAGTACCCGTACCGTGAAGAAAGCGTCCGGGACATTTAAAAATCTGTGTACGCTGTTAAATACTTCGGACGATTTCGTTCATTACCAGGAAATTCATTTCGGTTGTTAACGGAGCATTAAAACGGCCCATCAACCCGATTACCACAACATTTGACACCCAGCCTGTTGCAGCAGACTCCCAACAAAGTCAGTTTTCATGCGAAC
>JAPMLY010000814.1:125000-155886 GCA_026401115.1 Tetraselmis chui
GAGTAAAAGGGAGGGGCAAAGGGGAGTTGAAGGGGGGCGCACCTCGGCATAAGCCCTGTGTAGCTTCAGCTCATCGAACACCCCCTGCACTCGGGGCAGGCACACTTCAGCCCAAGGCAAGTCGCTCACCGTCCACTAAAGTTTGCATTGAATCCAGTAACGCCTCAAGTACTTCACAATACATTGCATATCTAGCTTACCATATACTTACATGTGTTCTTTCATGTAAGGGGGGAGAGGGGGGAGGTGCACCCACCTGCATGAGCCCCAAGAAGCCGTGCATCACCTCCGGCGGTTTGTCGTACGAGCGCGCGGCAGCTAGGGCGTAGGCGCGCGCGAATGCGTCCAGAAAGAATGCGTCCTGTCCGACGTAATGTTGAAACGCCTCTCGCGGAAGGTCGCCGCGGCCGAGGGCGGTGACGAAAGGGTGGAACAGGCTGGCGGCCACCTCGCGCCGTGCGTCGCGCCACAGCTGCTGGCTGATACCCGGCCGCAGCGGCTCGCCACTCACATCCGGCGCGTTCGTGGCAGCGCAGGCGGTGACGGTGCTCCGTCGAGTCGAGGGGGTGACGAGCGGTGCTGCGCGGAGGGCGAATTGGCGGTGAGGCAACGCCACGGCGGACGAAACGGAAGATGGGGCGAGGGGCCGGGCAAAGGCGACTGGCCTGGGAAGAGGCCGTAGTACACATCAACTGTCAGTGACCTACGACGTGTGGACCATGTTATGGAAGGGGGGCGTGTGCAGTGCGGAAGGGAAGGCGGGGGCGGGGTAGAGGAGAGAGACGAGGGGCGGGTCGGGGACGAGGTGTCCGGACCGAGGAGTACCTGACGGTGAGCGGAGCGTGTGGCCTCCATCTGCCGTGCAGACTCGTCGCGGCGCTGCTCAGCCCGGGCGCCAGCTCACGTAGCAGCGGCATCCGACCGAGTGCCAGAGGCATCATATCGGTATTTCGCTGGATTGAAGTGATGGGGGTGTATGGATGAGGTTGATGTTGAGGGTAGACTTGCTGCGTACTCGGGCGTGGGTGGCGGACGTCTTGATGTCCGGAGAGCGGACGATGGCAGGGCGACGTAAATGTGTCACACTGCCGCTACCGGATGATGCGCGGATCGACGATCCTGCACTCGTCTAATGGCGCGCGCGGCCGGACAGGTGTGCGCAATCTATTCACCTGCACAGTCAGTCCGGTCTCGCTCCTGTTGAATATTTCCTCACTGCTTACAGGAGGTAGCGAGCCTTGCGCGACTGAACTGAGCAGGCCGGACGCTGCCGCCATCAAGTCATGGCGCAGCTGCGGACCGTCGTTATCACAGGGATATGTGCTGCGCTGAGACTTTGTTTCATCTCTAATTGCATGTAAGTAATCCTTGACGGTATCTGAACGTATTGGCTATTTTCAGAACTTGACATACAATGCTATAGACCGAGCTTGAGGTGGTATGTTAGAAGTAGGATTAAAGGTGCTAGACATGAAAATGGACAGGAAAAAGGGGCGTAAATTGTTTTCAAATCAGAAGTTGTCGTAATCTCGGTGAAATTATTTACTTATATGCAATATATAGTACATACCACATATTCTACCCGTACTCGATCTCGCCGCGCGAGGTCAGCCTCCTTTTCAACTGTCGATCAGCTCGCGTCATCTGGTGAGAGCGCACAACCAGTCACTCTGTGCGAGTTTCCTTTTCTTTCCCTGGCACATCGAGAAACCGAGGGAAGCGGACGGAGGGGCGTCTCCTGGTCATGGCGCGCGTTATGTACTTCACCAGCCTTTGTTCGTTCGGTGCCGCCCGAGCGGTGCCACGTCACCGTCGCTTCCCGACTCGACACGCCGCTCCGCCGACTCGACAGCCAGCCCCACAGCACTCAGCCGCCCACGCACGGTAAGCAGTCGCGAAAATCTGTGTATGTAGGTTTTTCCATTCAAGATATATCGCGTGACTTGATGGCTGCTTGGTGCTTTGTAGATCTCGGCGGGGGCGGTACGGGGCGGCGGGCGGTGGCGATGTGGCGGGGCAGACGAGTGCGGTGGAAGGGCAACGGACGGCGGAAGCGCAGTGGGAGGCGCTGATGGCATTGGAGCGCAGCATGCGCGTGGCTGTGGAGCTGGAAAACTACGCGCTGGCGGCCAAGTTGCGCGACGATCAGGCGCAGCTGTGCGAGGGTCTGCCGTTGGGGCAGCGTTACGTTCTGGAGCTTGTGAAAAAACTGCGGTGCGATAATAACAGAAAATGTGGACAATAAATGAAAAAACCCGAACAGGGGAATTTTTTACTCTAATCTCAAAACGAAACGGCAAGTCTTCATGGTATGCTGAAAGGGTGCGCTGTGGATTGGCCTGGAGTGATGTGCTTCAGCGAAAAGCAGTTGCACTGATTGAAATGAGAGCTGAGAAAGAAAATGTGTGTTTTGGGGGGAAATATGTTTTTGTTGGTTGTGAACCTTTGCTGCGCGTGCTGTAGGGCAGAACCGCCGCGGCAGGAGGCGCTGGAGGCGGTGGTGGCGCTGGGGGAGGCGGGGCACGGCTACGACGCGGTGCCTGAGCTGGTGGCGCAGCTGCACGCGGCGGCGGGTAGGGACGACGCGGCGCTGATGGATGCGGCGGGGGACGCGATGTGGGCGGTGTTCCTTCGGAGCAGCAACGCGCGGGTGAACGCGCTGATGCAGACGGGAGTGCAGCTGATGCAGTCGGGGGATCTGCGGGGCGCGCTGAGGGTGTTCACTGAGGTCATTGCTGCGGAGCCCACCTTCGCAGAGGGTGAGTGAAACATTGTCGCAGAATTTAGTATCGACTATTTGTTACTCCTCAATGATAACCACTTTTCAGTCTGATAATATCATATATATTATTCCATTATTTTTGCTTTCGCAAAACTTTGGTCGCTGATATTCTGTCATCATTCCATTTATTTATTTGTTTGGTTTTGTTTGCATTCCCGTATTATCAAGTGATAATGTTGTGTGTGGCTCGTGAAGAGAGTGTTTGTAACAATTACGCCAATGCAGCCGTTTCGTTTTCCTAGGAATGAACACGAACAGAAGTAAATGATATTGCAGTCGCTGCATGTGTTGATCGTTCGGAGTGTGTGTGTGTGTATGTGTGTGTGTGTGTGTGTGTGTGTGTGTGTGTGTGTGTGTGTGTGTTTGTCTTTTGTGTGTGTGTATGTGTGTGTGTGTCTTTTGTGTGTGTATGTGAGTGTGTGAGTTTGTGTGTTTATGCGTGTGTGTGTGTGTGTGTGTGTGTGGATTTGTTTCGAAGGGTTTCAAGTTTTGGTGCATTTTTTTAATGATTTTGGGGAATATACAGCATTTGTGTTTGGGGAGACTTTATTTAAGTTTTCATGGTGGCCTTCACATTTCTTCATGCTATACTTTGTCAGTGGCTCCAAACTCGTTGGCGCAACACTAAACACCATCATTTATTGTATCCCAATAATTTAGGGATGGAGAATTTTTTAGGTACAACTTCAAAATGATTGAAAAAAACATGCATTCAAGAATCAGTTGTTTCAGTTTAAGCATTCTAAACTATATGATTCGTTTTTCGTCCGTCATTGTGGCCAGCATCTCCGCTTGGACTTTGCAACGCCCCCTCTCTTGTGCGTTGTGCGCTTTCCTTTCCCGCTCGCCCGTCCCTTTGATGGCGTCGGGCTGATGTTTAGGGTTCTTTCTAATTGCTGTGAGCGCTCTGACTGCTGCGCGGGCTGCAGGGTACAACAAGCGGGCGACGGTGCTGTACATGATGGCGCGGCTGGAGGAGAGCGTGGCGGACTGTGAGGTGGTGGTGGGGCTGCAGCCGCTGCACTTCGGCGCCCTCTCCGGCATGGGCCTCTGCCTTTACAAGCTCGGCGACCTCCCCGCCGCGCTGGCCGCCTTTGACCGCACCCTCGCCGTGCACCCCGGGCTCACGGAGATCCGGAAGCTGGCGGAGCAGGTGCGCGCGCGGCTGGCGGACGAGCAGGCTGGGCGCTGATGAACCACACACACACACACACACACACACACACACACACACACACACACACACACACACACTCACACACACACACACACACACACACACACACACACATGGAAGCTCACACACATAGATTCATACGCACACAGTCACACATGCACGAGCACACATACACAAGCACACACACAACCACACGTACAAAAAAAACATACACAGTCACAAACGCACAAAGTCACACGCAAACACACACACACACACACACACACACACACACACACACACACACACACACACACACACCGCCCTACAAGACGAACCCTACGTAGTAGAAAATATGGTTTGTTAATCAAGCCAAACGTCAAAGTGCCCAAATGTGCAACGCCTTGAAGTGGTGTAACTCTATTTGGCGCATTGTTTTACATTTTGGCAGTCATTTCCGTTTTGCTGCGCAAATTATTTTGCTTTGTAGTTACCAATGATGATCGAAATCTGTTGTCAAAAAAATGAAGTGTGCCGTTGTGTGAGGAAAGGGTGTGTGTGTCCGGTGATGGGGCGCTGTGTTGTTGGCGTCAACCCATGTCACTGTTAGGGACACAGAAAAGGTGCCCTCGGGGTGTGAGGTGTGCCGAGTCTCTGCTTTTGTTCAATGGCGTGAAGCAGCGATAGGAACTCGGCATGTGCGTTGCCGCAGCGACGTTGAGAGTGATGGGGCGAGGGTGGACAGGTCGTCTCACGGAATGGGCGTCGCGGGTTGGAAATTGAAAGAAATAAAATGAAAAGGGGCTGAAGTAAATGAGTGATAGGGAAGATTATGAGTGCCGTTCGCAGAGATGGTGGCCTCGTGCGGACGTCATTTTGTTTGCCTTTTCTAAGGGTTCCATTTCACGCGTATATGAATTAGGGAACATGTTGAATTCGCATGATTTTCATTTCACTAATGCGTGCGACCAAGGCGGTTGTTTTGCACGGCGGAGGGCGTAGCCCAAAGCATGCTTGATTTTTTCTAAGACGCGCCAAGACACATCGCCCTCCTCCTTGAAGCCAAGTAGTATTTAGGATATTCATAACCGAACCAGGGAAAGTAGTGGTTTGTAGGACTTCATGGCCAACAATAAAGTACTATAGCATTTAGTGTTGTATTGAGAGTGTTTTGGCGCACAAGATGTGCGTAGGCCAATGACTCGCTGTGTGGGGGCATGAATAGTAGCTCCTAGCCAATGACTCGCAAGGGAGTCGCCATTTTCTCTCTCCCCGCCCTCCCGCCCTGGCTTTTGGGAGACATCGTGCACAACATCCGCCTCCCCGGCGCCAACGTGATTGACTGTTATACGCTGCATGGACTTATCACCCATGTAATAGTCACCCCCTCAATGTGCAGAGTGTCCCATGAAATGAAAGTCGCGCAGAGTCTATTTTTGGTCACCGAAGAGCGTAAAAATTTAATTTTTTGTCGTAACTGATTTTTTTTTCCACTGATAAATGGGGCGCATGGAGACTGAGGTGGGTTGCGTGATTCGACCCTCTTTCTCATCATGTTCCTGAATGACGCCACCGAAAGCCGAATCGAAGACCGATCTGCTTTTAAAGAGTCGCTGTCTTGTGAATAAAGACAATTTTGAAAATAATGCTTATGCGACGCAAGTATCATCATTCACAAGATGTGCGCAATCCTTTTCTGCCAAACATGGTTCATGCCGTGGGAGGTGACTTCAACTTTATACGGAATCCGTGTGACGAGGGAGTCCATGATGATGTATGATGGTGGAGTCTCACTGTCGAAGCGGCCAAACAGTGAGGTTTATCGCAAAAAATTTGAAACTATCGCCCAAACTCACGACCCTCCGAACATGGCGTTGCTCCCAATTGAGCTCGCCTGAAAAAAAAACCCGAGGAGGGGAAAATGTGCCATCGCTCGCTGCAGTCCTGAAATGCCATCGGCTCGGAATGTTGCCGCAGCGAGGCTCAGCGGAATGTGGCGAGGGGGGGCAGGACGCCTGGCGGAGTGTGCGTCAATTGAAAAATGTAACATATAGTAAATGCTGACGTGAATGAGTATAACAGCGAAAATGAGTGGTGTCTTTCACAGAAGTGGCCACGTGCGTCTGACATTTTGTTCCCTATTTGCGTATGAATTAGGAGCTCGATTTAACTACGACTATTTTCATTTCATGTGGGCATGTTCTGACAGCCATTGCTCAAGGCGAATGCGGAAAACGGACAGTGTCTCTGCGGACATTGTGCGCGCGTGTGTGTGTGTGTGTGTGTGTGTGTGTGTTTGTGTGTGTGTTTGTTTGTGTGTGTGTGTGTGTGTGTGTGTGTGTGTGTGTGTGTGTGTTTGTGTGTGTGTGTGTGTGTGTGTAACGTCTTGGGGAGAGAGAGCGTGTGTGTGTGTGCGTGCGTGTGTGTGTGTGTGTGTGTGTGTGTGTGTGTGTGTGTGTGTGTGTGTGTGTGTGTGTGTGTGCGAGTTATAATTCGGACGTTGTGTTGTTCATTTGGTCAGCGAAGAGTTGGGTGAGTCATTATATTTGTGGTCATTACTGAAAAATGTTGGTTATCGACTGGTTTGAAGGAATGGATGGGGGCGCGGAGGTAGTTATGGCGACTCGACCCCTTTGCTTCCCATTTCCCTGAATGGCGCCACCTGAGACCGAATTTATAATTTATGACGCGAAAAAATGGCGCTGCGTTCAAGAGTCGCTGTTTTAGAAGAACATTTCCCTTTCGAGAATGATTCTCCTGCGACCGACGAATAATACTTTCAGGATGTGCGCAATCCTTGTCTTTCAGAAACTGTTCTTGCTGAGATGGGAGGTGCCTTCACCTTACGGGACGCATGCGACGAAGGAGCTCGTGATCAAAGTGGAGTCGCAGCTTTGAAAACGTAAAACGGTGGGATTTCTTGGAAAAAATAAAATGCGACTACCACCCAAACTGAGGACCACATGAAACTCTGATGTTGCTACCAATGTAACTCACCTGAAAAAGTGACTACTCGGAGAGAGAAAGGGTTAAAACCGGGCAGCGCGCAGAACTAGCGGTATTCGCTGTCGACGGCAGAACAAAGGCAATGAATGGCTTCGGAGCATTATAGCACTTACAATTAATTACAAAAAATAAAAAGTAAGTTTTATTAAACTTTATTTCAGACTAATTCTAAATGGATAATCCGCGAGAGATTAGAAATTAGCGCCGCTTCACACGTCTCACAGTTTTATTGCCCTTCGCATGCGTCGTCCACAAAAAGGCTACTCATTCCCAAACCGGAACAACTGCGAGCATGTTAGGAATTTGTCGACGCAAAAAATACGTTTGTATCGCTTTTAAATGCATTCAACATAAAAAACCACATTTATGGCAATTTTCTTTTAAATGCTGTTGTCACAAACTCACAATCTTCGCAGGAAACCGAACCCCGATCATGCAGGGCTAGTTGTCCAGCAGGCGCCAGATCTTGACCAGCCCGTCGTCACCGGCGGAGGCGAGCAGCTGCCCCGCAACGGCCGCGTCATTTGTCGCCGGCGCCCATCGAACACAGTTCACGTCGCTCGCGTGTGCCGACTCGACACAGGCGACCTCCCGAAAGGCGCACCCCTTGCCGTCCGCCCCCTTCCCGCTCTCCTCCTGCACACAACATGTCGACGCACGACCAGGCACGGGCTAACTCATCCGCACAATATTGATTTATTGGGCTACACAAACCCCTAAAAATTGTAAATAAACTTCATACTTCATATCCGAAGCAAGTACTTTTAACTGGTGCGCTTGCTTTTTTACAAGATTTATTTTATCAAGATATGGTCTCGGTGTCTTGTCCTGTGGTTCCTTCAGGGTTTATCACCCTAAAATTATAAACCCCAAACCTAAAAATAGAAAAAAATGAAGATATCCGAAACTGCCATAAATCCTGAATTCACTTACGCGGGGAGTTGCGGCTCACCTGAAAGACGCGGATGGCGTTGTCGCCGGAGCCGGTGGCGATGAGTCCGGCGGCGGAGAAGTGGCAGGAGTAGACGGTGCGGCGGTGGTGGGCGGGGAGGGCGCAGAGGGGGGTCCAGTTGGGGTCTCGGCCGTTGGCGGCGGTGGCGCAGGACCACACCTTCACGCTGCAGTCGTCGCTGCAGGACGCCATGCGGCTGCCTGGAGAGAGAGAGGGGGGGGAGGAATGAACGAATAAGGAGAGAAAATTGTAATAGTAACAAAATAAAATAGGAGCATAAATGAGTGCATCTAATGTAAGTGAAAAAATGATTTGTTTGAGATTTTTGGAGTTACGAGTGATTTTCGTGTGTTGGTTAGTTTCGTGTGTTGGTTGATACTCTGCGATACTTTGTGTGCCAATCATTTTGGTTTGGCAGGTCGCAACAAAGCAGCCGAATCAACTCTGTGCTCAGATGTCAGCACTCCAGTTCACAAATTTCGAAACTGGCTAATATCAATTACTTATAAAAATTTCATATTTCAAACGGCTGCCCATTCACACACTCAAACGCAAAAGGCGTCGTTCCCCCGTTTCAACAGTTAAATATTTCCCATTCATTTATTTACTGTATACATTATAACTTTACAAATCTTTGTGATTTTCCTAAAATGCACACAGTCGAATTGGTGGAGTTATTTACGCGAGTTCGAGTGTAAATTTTCAAATAAAATTCAATGAATGCCAATATAATAAATCGTCGCTGACACTCTCCTTTCGCCGCGCCTCGACAGTGACTGTGCCTGTGAGCCCCTCGGCACGCCCAAGCCATACCATGGGCGCGTTCCCACTTTGCAGTACGTTCCGTCGTAAGTGACACAATGGTGGGTTTGTAAAGTCAATTTAAAGTACAAAAATTAGAAATTGTTGGAAACCCAAGGGAAAGGGAAAGGAGCGACCGACCGGTCACGAGGCCGACACGCATTTATTGCCAGAACGAAGGACATTCATTGCGGCTGGCGTCATTGACCGCAACTTCGATACATCGCATACGCGCACAGGCCACAAACATTTATTTCTGCAACCCCTCTTCGCTTTCGCTCTCTGCCAGCTGTACTGACTCCAGGGAAAAAAACGGTGGAGATGTGTGTATTGAGTCAATAAGTACATGCTCGTCACTTGCCAAGTAAATCATCATTTGTATTATTTCCAAATAGGACGAGATAGCGCGCAATTACACCGGGGGGGGGACTTGTGTGAGTGTGGTCGAGTTAGTGAATGCATGTGTGTGTGTGTGTGTGTGTGTGTGTGTGTGTGTGTATTGCGTGTGTGAATGAGAGGAGAGAGAGAGAGAGTGTGTGTGTGTGTGTGTGTGTGTGTGTGTGTATTTGTGTGTGTGGGTGGGTGTGTCATTGGATGTGTATAAATGTACGTGTGAAAGTGTACATGTGTGTGTGAGAGAGAGTGAGTGAGTTAACGTATGTATATGAGCAGATGTGTGCATGTGTGAGCGTGTGTGTGTGTGTTTGAAAGTGAGCGAGTGAGTAAATGTGTGTGGTGACAGTAAGTGGGTAAATGACTTAGCGAGTGCGAGTGGGAGTGAGCGACACTGTGTGTGGGTGTGGGTGTGTGTGTGTGTATGTATGTGTGTGTGTATGTGTGTGTGTATGTGTGTGTGTGGGGGGGGGGGGGGGGGGGGGGGGGGGGTGTGAAATTAGCAGAATCATTCTGGCACAGCTATGCGCTTGTTGTGCATTTCTTCTTGTGTATGTAATTAAGTTGCTCAGTGCCTCCCCGCCCCGTCCCTCCGGCTTCACTCACCGTCCGGGTGGATGGACACCTGCCACACCGTCGAGCTGTGCCCCCCCGCCTCCTTCCCCAACGTCTGCGCGCAGTGCCAGTCGTCGCCGTTGCCGTCGTCGGTCCAGAGGATGATGGAGTTGTCGTAGCTGCAGGACACGAGCAGCGGAACCGCCCAGGTGGGGTGCCACGTGACGTACTTCACGTCCTGCGTGTGCTTCTGCGTAAACCCCAAAAATCCAACTTCCGTTAAACAGCTATCATGGATGTCCAAATATGTCCAATACTGCCTATTTCCAATGCAACAGTGCCAAATAATTATCGCCAAGTGAGTAGTACCGTATCAAAACATTGAGCAATTGGAATACTTCACGATACTTTCAAAAAATTGTTTCGAATAAAAATGGTGTTCAAGCACGATGTCCGATTTGTCCAGGAGTTGAGCAGTTGGGCGACAGGCAAGCAGGAGCAACACCTGCATGACGTCAACGCACTCAAACTCGTCCCGCTCCACGTCCACCTCCCACACCCACACCGTCTTATCCCTGCTGCAGGTGGCCAGCATGGTGCCCGAGGGGCTCCAGGCGTTGCTCTTCACCTCGTTTTCGTGGCCTGCCGCCGCCAATCACGCCCACAGCATATATTTTCAGAGTCTGGACACGCTCGTGACTGACCCTACGGCGTATCAGCAGCAGCAGAGGTACCCACCTTCCACCGTCGCCACCAGCTCCCACACCCCCGAAGATACCTTCCATACCGAAGACTTTCCGTCGAAAGCAGCGGCGGCAAGTTTGGTGCCGCACGGCGACCAGCTCAGCCCGCGGACCGCCTTCGCCGCAAAATCCTCCAAAACAGCAGTGCAAGTCCAGCCCGTCTCACCGGCCTTCTGTGCCCATATGCGCACCGTCTTATCGCCACTACAGCTTGCCAGTAGGTCGCCTGCGAGATACTCGTGGCACAAGACGCCGTTAGATCCGGCTATTCGCGCCAAGTCGGACATCTTGATGTGATCCACTTATCATCAGCGTGTCCCATTTTCAATACTTGTAATCACAACATTATGCGACATACCCTGCGGCCGCCACTCGACTGCCCACACACGATCGGTGTGCCCATCCAAGGACGCAGACTCCTGCAGTTTCATCGTAGCCATTACACTTAGATGCTGGAAAACCCAAACGCCGGGGCACTTCAAAAATAATGGAAGAATCTGACGCCGGCACGTCCGGATTGTAGCGACAGCAAAAGGCTCTGTCTTCCGTGGTGGGTAGTCTTTTTTGTTACTACAGGTACGGGTACCTACCTGTGGTCGTCTCGCGCGTCGTACGGATAGTCAAGCGTTCAAGGATCATTTAGGGTCTTGTCGTTAGGGCTTAAGTGTGAATGATGTCCATCATCTTCTTTTATGGTCAGATAATGTCCTCTTAGAGCTCGCTTCGGCGTGGACGCGCTTGGATGTTGCGTGCGGTTCTCGTGCTCTCACCGAGTCCGAACCCCTCATACCCACGGCCTTATCGATGCTTCCCCCGAAGCGTCCGACGTTGGCTCGCGCACCGTAGCCGAAGCCCGATCAAACAAACGAGCACATTACTCGGTCGCTTGATGGCATGCCCTCGCTCGTACCCCTTCCCGAGTTTGCCACATTTATCTTTCCAAAGCTACAAGCCGACAACATTGAGCGCGTCAACTTGCTTCGCTTCGCCAACCTCGCTCCCACGTTTTCTAGCCGCACACGGCCGGAGTCTAGGCGTTTTGCATCTCGTCTCGGTCACGGCGCCCTTGCGCTTGTGGCTTCGGACCCGCCTACATCGGGCCGCATGGGCGAGCTCCGTGACATGTTCCATAAGCACTACGGCGTTGTCTTCCGCGTCGCGGTATGTCGCATTTTCGGTCTACCCTCATCCCGCATCCTCTCCATTTTTTGCTCCCTCATTGCTTGTGCTTCTTGCCATCTCTCGGTTCAAGCTATGCGGGGTGTGCATTCGAGTCGGCGGGTATTGACATGTCGGTCGACGCGTGGGCCAATGTACTTGTTGACCGCTTGGCTTTATGCGGCGGAAAAGCTTCGGTCCACACCGCTCTCTCCTTTGGTTAGTGACGGCCCTCGTGGAAATCATCTCCAAGGTTCATGGCGCACACAAGGGTTGGCGTCGAGCTTCTTACGAACCCCACGATGTTGGTTCAACTCCCCAACGGTAATGACGGCCTCCCCGCGGATGTGGGTGTCTTGCACTACCACGACATCCGAAGCTCAAAGCTTACTCTTGATACCGTGGTTTCCCGCTTGATAGGCGTTTGTAGCCCCCCGTCTCCCGAAGTTGCTCTACACCGTGTTGAGAAGACCACGTTCGAGAAGTACTCAGAGGGGGTGAGGAGTTCGCCCCGAGATCCGCTTCATTCCCTTTGCGGTCACGGAATTTGATGCTCTCAACGGCCAAACCACGGCTTTTTTGTTAAGTTGGCTAAGCAAGCAACCGCCTCCAAAGGGATGGATAAGGGAAAATTATTGGTCCCTTGGCGCCGAAAGGTTTCTCTCGCCGTCCATGTCTCTCACGCGGTATGACGCGGACAAAGTACTGCGCGGGCTGTCCACCGCCGCGAAGGGTATTTTTGTACTTAAACTCGGATCAAGGGTATTCCTCACACTCAGGGGCGTCGCAGAAAAAAAAATCATCTGAAAATTATGCAGTACATGGCGGCGGTGCACTTGGCAATGTGACCTTGATGGTGAGTCACTAGCCGTTCAGTTAGCAGTTTTTAAAAGAAAAAAGCAGCCGATATGCGTCCCGAACACGCCCCCTACCTCTCAAAAGGCGCGAGTATCAGCACCCGAGCCACCAATTTCGATGAGTATGGTAGACCAACGTGGTGTGTGGCCACTTTCGGGGTTGATGCGGCTACCGCGCGCGTACTTGGCGTAGTACGTAAGCGTGTAGGTCGGGAGTGGGAGGTACGCTATGAGGATGGCGACATCCTAACCGTCCCCGAAGAAGAGCTAGAGCTGGCCGATGAGACCCTCTCGCGTATGGATACACATCTCGAAAACGCCTATTATTTTCAGGAACTTGGTGGGGCTGGTGGTTCGGGCGTTGGTGGTAGTGCAGCGGTGGGCTTGGCCGGTGACGAGACACGGCAAGATGAGGAAATGCCGGGAAACACAAACGCCGGGGCACTTCAAAAGTAATGGAAGAAACTGACGCCGGCACGTCCGGATTGTAGCGACAGCAAAAGGCTATGTCTTCCGTGGTTGGTAGTCTTTTTTGTTACTACAGGTACGGGTACCTACATGTGGTCGTCTCGCGCGTCGTACGGATAGTCAAGCGTTCAAGGATCATCCAAAATCGAGCCATTAAGAGAACTGTGAAGCAAGTTTTCGTGCACATTCGAAGCCTCCTTCGTCATCAACACACCCCTCCAAGGCGAAAGCAAAATGTCCATGCAAAGGAGTAAAGGCCGAATCGATAAGTTTCCATTCAACTAAGCGAATAATCTGTACATGTCTATTACTCAACCTTTGCTTACTATGTAGGCGACGGCCAGCTTAACGAATTGCCGGGCGTCCTATTTTAGGCATCTCTCTAGAAGGCACTGCTAAAGTGGAAGCAAATCTCTCAATTACAACTAGTGGAGACATGATGGGCGGTGGTAGTAGTAGCCGGTTGCTCATGCCCATCATCGGGGCAGCTTGCCCACCATCAATCTTGCATGTCCGCCTTGTCCGAAGTAACGCCGCAAAGGTTTGGGCACTTAGACAATCGATGTCCGGGCTTGTGGCTCTGGTAGGTGCTCATTTGTGTACCGCTATTGTTCCTTGGGAGTAAATGCTTTCACGATGGCTTGAAGTTGACACGCTGACCGCTTCGTTGCTTGCCCTTGCCCATGCTTTTAATCTTGCTCTTGTCGTTGCCCTTCGGATCATCCTCAGCGTCGTTCTTACGTACTCTCTTTCCTGCATTGCCATTTCCGCCGAAACCACCTCCGTTGATACGAGGGCGTTTCTTGTTGCCACGAGCAATTCAATTGCCGGGGATGTCGACTTGGGATTCATCAGCACGGCCCAAGTGAGGAGAGTCAACTACCAAGCGTTTGAGAATATTCTGCAGCTCCACGATTGTAATCGGTGTAGATAACTTGGCTCGGTGTGACATGGCGTGCGTCCATAGAGTAATGTTAATCAAGAGAGTAATAAATCAGTTACATAGAACGGTATCGGAGCGTCCCGAGCGTCTCCTCACACATAGTCATCTCCGATTATCTCACCCGACAGAATAAACATCTCAGAATAGAGAATGCCGATTCTGTAATACATGGCAATTTGAATGAACGCAAGAACGAGGAATTTTCGATGATTGCACAAATGAGCCCAAAAGCATTCATTAGTATGGCACGAGCGCAAAACGAATACAAAATAAGAATATTGTATTATGACGGCTCAAAAATGTCGATATGCGCAATGGCTTACTGCGGATCCACCGTACACTACCTAGCTCACCCCAAAGCACAGCTGCGGCTTAGATTGTATATGAACCACACTGATCCTAAATTGGAACAATTTGTACCTTGTAGCAATGTCATAACATGAGAATCGCCCACCGACCGATACGTGCACGTGCACACCAGGCCACGCGGGGATAGATAGGAAGTTAAACTATTACACAAGATGTAACGCCCCTTGCGGAAGTTGAAGAGGCATGGTTCAATATTTGAGCAACAACTACAAATGAACGCCACACGGCCTTGACATGCGAGAAATAAAGAGGATGAGAGGGGCAACGCGCGACAAAACGCAGTGTCGTAAGCCTCAGACCTACCCTGCGGCTGTTCAACCTTAACACTCGTCTACACACGTCACCAATAATAATAACTTTTCGCTTTAAAAGACTAATTTAGCATCTCACCCGACTCTTTTATTCCCCAAATTCCGCCTCCTCCGCAGCATGCATGACGCCCTCGCATCCATCATGATGATGATGGAGGACGCCAAAATATACAATAAAGACATCTGCGTCATGTACGCGGACTTTAAAGGCGTCTTCATCGTAGTCGATCACCGCATCATGTTCAACCACATGCACCGACTCTATATGCCCCCCTCCTTCGTCGACACATGCGAACAACCACGGAGTCTCCACCACGGACTACAACACCTTATACGGCCCCACGCTTTCCATCGCCATCAACCGCGGCACGCTCCAGGGAGACACATTCTCCCCTTTCCTCTTCACCCTCTTCCATGAACCATTCCTTCGTTGGCTTACGGTCGGCAGCCGGGGCTACCGTCCTGGCGCCCCCACGACCAATGAGAACCCCGACGAACCTACGGTAACCTAACTAGGACACGGCTTCGCCGATGACCTCAGCCTAGCAGCTAACTACCCTACCGACATGTCCATCCAATTGCAAAAAAAACACTCACTATTCAGTGGATACACTTGCATGACCGTCAATGTTAAGAAATGCTGCATCACATGTGCCCTTCGGAGCAAGGGCAACGCCCTCTCTCCAGCCAACCGCTCCTCCCTCACCGCCCGCTTCCAAACCACCACGTATCCGTCCGCGGCTCTACCTCACTCATCCCCACCATCAGCCCCTCGGACACCTGCCGCGTCCTACCGCGTCACCGATAGCGGTTGTTCACAACACCTTATCCTAGGCTTCATGCGCTGCCCCTCCGCCTATCGGCACCACATCCGCCGTGAAACCCTCAAATCCATCACCCAAACCCTTCACACCCGATGCACGTCCGGCATCCGCACACAACTAGGCAGAATTAAAGCTCACAGCCACTCTCTCGGTAAAGACTACGCCGACTCGCTCGCCAATCAAGTCGTAGACGGACACCCGCCCGTCACAGCGTACGACACCGGTTCAGACGTATCTATAGGCGCATGTGTTGGCACTAGCATCCCGTTGCCGAGTGCTTATGTACAAGGTAGCTATTTATCATCATAGTACTCAGTGTCATGTTATTAGCGGTTATCTTTTTCCCATGTAGTGGTCGTCGGGCGGCCCTTCCAGTGCCTTCGCCGGCCGCCATCTCTCTCTTTCTCACTTCTCTAGTCACCACATCCGGCCCCCTTGTGGGGCCGGTACGACCTACATGTAACTATCCGTTCCCGATTCCGACAGGTTATGGGCCTTGCACCAAGTTACACTAGAGATGAGCGTGTGTAGAGCGCTCGGTGCCACGGTGGTCCTACCTAATCCCACGTAAGGAAGAGTAGAGCGTGTGTAAACCGCTCGGCGCCACGCTCGTAATTCGTCGTCCAACCGACACCACGCTTCGCCTTCGAGTTGGTTGTCCGTGGCCGTCCTACCTACTCTCACGTGAAAAAGAGAAGAGAGTGTGTAAAGCAAGCGGCGCCGCGCTCACCCCACCAAGGTTCAAGTCTCACATAGCCTTGCCTACCAATGCTCTCGACCGGATTTGGTTGTTTAAAACCAACCCGCAAAAAAATCGGCCCGTGCATACTTTAAGTAGTATTGTTATTGGTTTTTCTCGAGGCAACGCCGCAACGCTCACTTAACTTAGCGAGGAGCTTACCTCTCCCACGGCAAAAGGCGGGAGTCAACATGAGCAGCGCTCGTCTGTGCTTTTACATGCTTACGCGCTCCTAACAACCTTATTGGCTTTGGTTCTTCCTCGCGGGTCGTTCTTGCTCATGCGTCGGCTAATTCGCCCGTGGACAGTTTTCCCCGCTACATGTCAGCTCGAACATTCCGCAATACATTTGGAACCGCTTCACATCGGCAACTAACCGGTAGCGGCACGTTCATGTGAGCACATGTCGCTACACCTACCCGGGTTGGGACGCACGTTACAAGCACCACACCTTCGACCAAGATGGTGCTTTCCTCGACGCAAGCTATGACGACGTCAAGACCTCGGCTACCTTGAGGAGGGTGTCGTTAGTGCTGATATCCCTTAGTGGGTCTGATAATAGACACATTTGTACGCTAGACTCCGGGGGAGTCTTGGTCCTCCACACATAGGTGGTCGCAGTGTATGCACGATGCGCGGAATTCATGTGCACAATATGTTCCAATCGGGAATCGACTTTTGGGGCGGTACTTAATTAAAAGTTATGGGCCGTCCGCGTTTACTGCGAGGTTACCGGCCGGAGTTCATAGGATGATGTCCATTAAGGGGAGTGTTGATGTCCCTTAGTCGGTCTGATAATGGACACATCTGTACGCTGGACTCCGGGGGAGTCTTGGCCCTCCACACATAGGTGGTCGCAGTGTATGTCCGATGCGCGGAATTCATATGCACAATATGTTCCAATCGTGAACCGACTTTTGGGGCGGTACTTGGATAAGGCGTACAACTCCGTTCCGGGAGGCGTGGGTTCTAACCCCCCTCATGGCATTTCTAAAAGTTAGCACTAGCATCCCGTTGCCTATTGCTTATGTACAAGGTAGCTATTTGTCATCCTACTACTCAATGTTATGTTATTAGCGGTTCTCTATTTCCCCGTTAGTGGCGGTCGGCCGGCGTTGCCGGTGCCTTCGCCGGCCGCCATATCTCTCCTTCTCACTTCTCTAGTCACCACACTTGGTCCCCTTGTGGGCCCGGCACGATCCATCCGTTCCCGATTTTGACAACATGGACTTGACCCTACACACTCATCCCTCAGCCACAAGGCGATCCCACACCCTACCAATAAACCAACCTCAAATCAGACGCGCACAAACACAACATCATACAAATCCACACCCTCCTCTCGCACACCACCAAACACGGCGCCCTACATGCCAGCGCCGCCTCCGACGGGGCGGATTTCTCGTTCCACACCAAACACACCTCTCTCATCACCCACATTCAACTCACACACAAACAAGAATTCGTATGGGGAGTCCACAACACCCGTCTTCTCGCGCGTAACTCTACCCTCCGCTGCCCCATGCGTGGACAGTTTATCAGTTACGGCCACATGGCTTGTAACTGCCCCTCAATGTTAGGCCTCCGACAAAACCGGCACCACAACGCCTTACAAATGCTCCTCTCCCTACTAGAGCGACCCAACGGCGGCCGATGGAAAACAGTCACCGCGGACTTCGGTAATAAACCCATCAAATCCTTCACCTCCCCCATGATGATATACACCTTCCTTAACTGCCCCCGCCACCCTGAACGAACATACCTATCCGCCGTGTTGATGTTATTGAAGGCATATTCCCCGATTCCCTCACATCATGCCCAGCTGCTCTTCCCGTTGAGCTTATTTCTCCCGCACTAAGAAACGCCACCCACAAACCCGACTTCATCCGCCCCCTTGAACCCAGATTCACCGGACACTCGAATAACAAACGCCATTATCCTCAATTAGAAAGATTCAAATTGTGGAATGAAAGTACTGTACCGATACTAGCCTCTCGCACACCGCACAACTCATCCGCGACAACTACAATACCCCGTTGGCCAACGTTGTCCGCAGTCAGTGGCCAAATACAGACATTGACATCCTCCCCATCGGCATGAGCCACTCCGGCACCCCCACACACATCCACCATTCCTAGCCTCACCTCCCTCCTTACACTCAACACAGACTCACCCGATAAACTCATCTTTAAAACACACGCCTTGATACCGCCCGCATCCTATCATAACTCCACGTACATATTGTTCATCAATGGCTACACCACCCCCCATTCATCTACCGCCTTGAATTCCACAAACATGCACATTGCTCCTCATCTCACCACACCCGTACCTAATCATGTTGCAACACCACCCTCGCCACGCATCGCGCAGCTCCCCGGGGAGGAAGTAAAACTCCCCCAACTCATTCTTGGAGAGGTAGGAAAACCAGGAATATGAGCATCACGGTCTAGCCCCACCTTGTGAGCTCCCTTGCATGCAAAGCTAGGAGGGCTCAAAGACAACAACCGGTTTCACCCGGTAACTATTGCAATCACTTAAACTGTCGGTCGCTCCTTTCGGGACAAGCGGTAATGATCGGTTGACCGCGTGGCCGCGCCCGCCGCTGCGGTGCGGGCTTTCGGCGCTTACTCCCGACGCGGTCTTTGAGAGTCATGCCGGGGTTAATTGCCGTGAAAGCTTTAAGTACGGTTACAAGGTGTGCTTGTAGCGGATGCATGGGCCATTTCGCAGATACTTACTATATATTTAGGCGGTTGGAGGCTAAAAGTCCGGCAGCATAGCGTGTAAGTGTGCGGGTGGGATGGCGCACTCCCGTTGTCGAATTGACGGGTGCGGGCGATGTATGGCACGATGTGCGTGGCTACATGGCTTGAGGCAAACGGGGGCGCTACTAAAATGCTAGCGCTGATAGTAGGACTCATTCGCCATCGCGTGTCTTAAAGCCATCGTATCATATTAGCCAGTCGGTAGCGGTAATCGTTGCGATGCTGCATGAGGTCAACATCAGGGGCCCACGCGCGGTCGTGCCGCCGTGCCCGCTTAACCGCTTTACCGCAATGACGGGAAAATTGACACGCCGGAATTGTACTAGCACGACAAGAAACGTACAAAAGTGACCACGCGGCACGCGTGGTTTTGCGCTCTATATAGGACGGGCCTTACGGCGTCTAGAGGTAGTTCCAAATCTTATAGACGATACCGGCATAGACGAAGACACCCGCGTCTACTGTAGGCTACCGTTATTTTCGTTATGGAATTGCACGAGTATGGTGAAATTGGTGCAAACATTTAGGGACAAGCATCAAGCATGGGTGCGGTGTGGACATCTCGGAAATGATCCCCGCAAGTTACGTCATCAACCAAGACAGAGACGCATGGATGGACCAAAGCGTCTCTAGTCTCTACCGCAACGGGCCGAGCGAATGGCTATTTGCCAAAAAACAATTAGTTGTAATCAAGATATGCAGTGTTTGGCATTTGTAGTCTCGATATCTCGTATCAGAGAAGGCGTTGGAGCGGGTCTACTTCTTAGTCCCACATTTCGGGGGCGTAATATTAAAAATTCGAGTACAGGTGCCCGTACCCTGCAGTAACAGTATTTCGCAGAAAGGCACCGATACCTGTACCAGTACCTTTAGCACTATGCATTTAGGACTTGAATTAAGTACTGACGATGTAAAGATTATTCTTATATTGGTAAAATATTGGGGTTTAACGGTTAGTAAACGTACCATGTTGAGTCCGCCTAAGGCAACGCGCGGAGACAAAGCGTCACAAGCGCAGTAAATTGTCCGCGGCGGACGCCCACCTGCTTTACCTATAAAGCAGCTCCTCTAGCTGGTAGCAGCCACCTTCTGCCTTTGCGCTCGCCCATTCGGCTCGCGCAACAGGCATCGTAGCTCTCGTAGCTGCGCAAGGTGACAGCTTACCCTCGACCGCGTCTACCACGGCCGAGACTCTTTACCCTGCTCGAATATACGATGGCTACAGACAGACAAGTCGACGACGAAATTCGCGACGCGCCGGAATTTGTTACATCATTAGAATTCAAAGAACAGGAGCAACGCTTACTCGCTAACGCGGCCGCTTCAGAGGAGCGACTAAATGGCCGTTTTCAGCAAGCCTTTACCGAACTAACGGCTACGCTTAGCTCGACCATCATCACTCAACTAGCAGCAACTAAGCAAGTCAGCACACAGCTAGCCAGTCCCGTCGGCGTATTCGACACGCCGAAGGGTGGAATTGCGGAGCACGACGCCCGCAGCGCCCAGCTGCCGACCGAGCTACCCTCGATCGACCCCACCGTGCGACCCCTGGCCCCAGCCCCAGCGACGACGGTAACCCCAGCAGCCCTGCCAGATGA
Organism: Tetraselmis chui; assembly: GCA_026401115.1. Lineage (NCBI taxonomy): Eukaryota > Viridiplantae > Chlorophyta > Chlorodendrophyceae > Chlorodendrales > Chlorodendraceae > Tetraselmis > Tetraselmis chui. The sequence goes on from JAPMLY010000814.1 coordinate 145,424, forward strand.
GGACTACCACATCGACACAGAGCTATGGGGACCCTACATTGCCCCCGGCCTCGAGCTACCCCCCCGACATCTCAACGGCCCACAAATCTGGAAGCTCACCTGTGACACCTACCGCCACCTCTCCGCCCGCCGGCACAACGCCACGCTCGAAGAATACCGCGCCACGGCCTGTCACGCCGCCTACGCCGCCTGCGCTAACACGGCGAGCTTATCAGCTCTGGAAGACATTCAAAATTATCCCAAGGACTCACCGGAATTCGCGGCGGCGGTCGTCACCCTGCGTCAAAGCAACCACACCCACAGCGCGCTCGAGGAGGCCGCCCGTGTGCGGATATCCCACATCCGACACACCAAGGGCGGAGGGGAGACGAGCGATTCGGACCGCGTTTTCGCGGAACTCGCCTACGAGCGGTTCCTCAAACCGCGACCGGACGTTGCCTCCTCCGAGTACGACAACCTACACCGAGCGTTCATCGACAAGACCCTCGAGTGTTCATTACTCGCTAGCGCCAAAGCCGCCGCGGGAGCTACCTTCGCGCGCAAGACTCCCGACCGACCCCCCCCCGACCGGCCTACACCGACACCGAACCCCCGACCCCAACCCAAGCCCAAGCCGCCACCGAGAGACAACGCCGACCCCAAAGACACGAAGACCAAGAACCCGGACAAGAACGCCTGACGGTGTGACCCGCCGCGCCACGTCCTGCAACGACCGTTCCAACTTCATGCGACACCGCGTGCGGAACAGAGCGTCCGAGTGGAAGCGATTAGGCGCGAGCGAACAAGTTCTGGGTTGGATTCGTCACGGGGTTCGCATACCTTTCATTGGCGGCCGGCGACCCCCACCTTTCAACAGCGGCACCTCCATGCTGAACGCAACAAAACAGCAACTCGACTTCATGGACTCCGAGCTTCCCCGATTCCTGCAGTCAGGCGCCTGGGAGCCAGGCCAGCGCAGCAGATGGGTTTCCAGAATGTTTTTAGTCCCGAAACCGGGCGAAAACAAATGGCGACTAATTATCGACTTACGCCCCCTGAACAAGTACTGCAAGGACCACAAGCTAACTTTCGAGACACTCAAGCACCTCAAGAATTTGACACGGGCCGGCGACTGGATGGTGTCTTTCGACCTAGCGGACGGCTACTACACCCTGGGCATACGGGAGGAGGACAGAGACTTCTTCACGGTAAATTATCGCGGAACACTGTACAGACTCGCCGGGCTTCCGATGGGCTGGAAATGCAGCAGTTACTATTTTTGCCGGCTTACCGAAGTTTTTATCCGGCACTTACGCGAACCACTGCTCAACCCCACCGTACGCAACCCCCGTCTAGCTACGCAACACCAGCCCACACGACCTACACCGTCCCGACGCTATCTGCGCAACTCTCGATGGCGGGGTGTCCGATTACTCCCGTACATGGACGACTTCCTATTTTTTGCCGACAGCAGAGACGCAGCGTTACAACTCCGAGACCGCGTCGCGTGCCTACTCGACCGCCTCGGGCTAGGACGCAACCCCAAGAAAGGCCACTGGGAGCCGACGCAAATCTGCGAACACCTCGGCCTCCAAATCGACACCACAACCTCTACGTTCCGAGCCCCTGTTTCGAAACTACAGGCCATCGCTACCTTAGCCCGGACCCTCCTACAACGCTCTACGCGCGACGCACGATGGCTCCCTGCCCGGCAGCTCGCGGTGCTCGCCGGAAAAGCACAGTACCTGTACCTCGCCATTCCAGCAGCCCGATTCTACCTACGCGAACTACACGACGTCCTCGCTACGCGCACGGGATGGGGTGGCCGGGTGAAACTCACCTACCAGTTGCGACGAGACCTCCAATGGTGGACGCAAGTCCCCTCCGCCAACAACGGCCGCTCCATATTCGCCCCCATCGAGACCGCCTACCTGCACTGCGACAGCTCAGGTTACGGCTGGGGAGCTGTATTAAACGAACAGTTGGAAGCCCGTGGTTTCTGGGGAGCGACAGACCAGCAGCAGCACATCACCTGGAAGGAATTAAAGGCCGTGCGACTCGCCGTCCTGTCGTTCTTGCCCCTCCTGCGCGGCCGCAAAGTCCTCCTGCACGAGGACAACCAAGCAGTGGTGGCAGTCCTCAGTCATCTAACTTCGAGGTCCCCAGCTATGATGGACGAACTACGAAAACTGTGGGAACTCATCGACACCAACGACATCAGCATCCGCGCGCGGTATATTCGCTCCGCAGCCAACGTCTGGGCCGACCGACTGAGCCGCGAAACCGACAGGGACGACTGGCAACTCAACCCCCGCATATTCACTTACCTGAATTCCCTGTGGGGCCCCCACTCCATCGACAGGTTTGCCACGCAGGGCAATACGCAGCTTCCCCGCTACAACGCCCGCTGGCGAGACCCCACCTCCGAAGCCGTGGACTGCCTTCATCTACCCGACAACCGCTGGACAGCAGAGACGAACTGGTGCAACCCACCGTGGACGCTACTCCCAGACCTCGTCCAGAAGTTACGCCAATCAGGGGCCGAAGCAACAGTCATCGCGCCTTACTGGCCCGCCAAACAGTGGTACCAACTACTAAGCGAAATTTCCGACGAACAGATCCTGTACCCCCCCTCCCGAGATTTATTCTTTCCGGGCAAGCGCGGAGCGTACGAGGGCGTCGGACCGCCCGGCTGGAGCGTCACGGCTTTCCACGTACCGCCCCGTCCTGGCTCTACCGAACACGTGGTACACTCCACCCAACACCGACCACCCGGACGTCCTCGACAAGACCGCGGCACGACCGGACATCCGCGGACACCGACTGCCCAGCCGCACCCGTAAAGTACCGACTAGTCGAACCTGCGGCCCACGCACCGTGGCACGCCTCGATGCGCAACCATGTCGGCACACTCGTCGGCACGGACGACTTGGGCGACCTCGTGCTCGACCTTCTCACCGGCTCCCTCGCCCCCTCCACCTACAACAACTATGGCACCGGTATGCGCCGTTTTACTGTTTTCTGCAACGAGGAAGGAATCACACCCCTCGAGGCGACCGCGGCCGACATGCTTCGATTTACAGCGTGGCTCGCCCGATCCGGAACCATCGCAGCCAACAGCCTCCAGCCCTACTTCTCGGCCATAAATAAGTTCTTTCGCGACCACCTGAAGGAGCCCGTGGCGCTAGGACCCCTTCTCACGGACGCACGTCGGGGGCTCGCCATGCAGCAGCAGCCCATCACCGCCCCCGACATTCGCGTACCGCTCCCAGCCCCAATCGTACAACAGATGCTACTCTTCGCCCATCGACACTACCGCGCGCTCACCTGGCAGCCGGACAACCTCGTACATATCAAGACGTTCCGCGCGATGCTCGCAGTCTGCACCAACTACTGCTATTTTTGCCGCGCAGAAACCGGCGTACGTTGCCACATGGACGACATCGCGGTCGACCGAACGGGCGGTAACATACTGTTATTTGTACGAAAATCAAAGGGAGACCAGCGTAGGACCGCGGCCGATAAACCGCTCCTGCAACTCCCTATTACTGCAGTACCGCTACTCGCGGACCTCCTGGAGGCGTTTACCGCTGGACGCACCAGTTACTGCAACATCCTCGGCACTGGGTCCGGACCAACTGCTTTTTGGGCCGTCACGCCCGAGGAACAGCCACACACGTGGACGGCCGGGACCATCACCGAGTGGATTCGTGAGGCGTGCAACACCATCGACGCTGCCCCCCCCACGCAATTCAAGTGGACATCGCATAGCCTACGTAAAGGCGCGGCGTCCGCAGCCGCATGCATCGGCGCACCCCTTACCAAAATCCGCTACATGGGTGGTTGGTCGAAAACCAGCGACGTCGTCACCGGCAAGTACATCGACCCCACCATGAGCGAAACCCCGGCGGCCTGGCTATTTTTCGGCTGGCTCGTCGCCAAACCCCCGGATTAGTAGCCTATGCAGACCTTCAGTCTATCTCAATGGCATAATCTGACTCCCAGTCGCTAAATTCTTATATTGGTAAAATATTGGGGTTTAACGGTTAGTAAACGTACCATGTTGAGTCCGCCTAAGGCAACGCGCGGAGACAAAGCGTCACAAGCGCAGTAAATTGTCCGCGGCGGACGCCCACCTGCTTTACCTATAAAGCAGCTCCTCTAGCTGGTAGCAGCCACCTTCTGCCTTTGCGCTCGCCCATTCGGCTCGCGCAACCCACCCACCCTTCCCTGATCAAGCGCTGAATAGAAATAACACCTCTGAATAGGTGTTTTAGTGCCTGTTTATCCAAAATGTAAGCAAGCTGTCATCTTTGGCATACACAAAAGACAGCGATGATTCCCATAGTTAGCTATCGTCAGACGAACGCCTGCCACAGGTTGTTCAGCGACATACGGCCTGCTTTTTTCAGTGGCCGCGCGTGCAGGGCCCAGCCTGGCAGCGCTCCCTCACGTTTCCCCCCTCAAGCCCTATCTACTGCTGACTACCCGGCGAGGGCAGCGAGGGCGATGTGAACACCACAAAGAAGGTTAAAGGTCTACAGTCATAGCACATCAACGAGCCCATTTCCCCTGTATTCTTCTGCCCTTGTTTCCGTCACATATCCTCGTCGTCGCTGTACCTGAGTAGCAGCCCTTCTCGGAACTATAACCAGCTGGCGCGTGTTTCTCCGTCTGACTTGTCAGTCACGTTTTTTGAAGCTCGTGTAGTTTATTTTCTTATCTCCCCATCCTCAGCTCCTCACCAGCCTCCAGGACCTCCACCTCCGCACCCGCTCCACCATGGCGCTTCGCATTTGCAGTACTGCTATGGAGACGAAGCCGAGTCGGCCGTGCACTGCCCTCTCATTCAGACGGCGGAGCTCGAGGCCGTCAGCTCGCCGCGCCTGTTCTGTGGTCGCGCGGGCTGTGAAGCCGAGAGTCCCCGTCTTTCGCCCCGCCACCGGTGCTCTGGCCAGTCTTGAGCTAGAATTGTTCCATATTGAGGTTGAGCTATCCAAAGCCGCGGAAAAGGTGGCTAGGGCAGGGTCGTCTCGACACGAGCCCCGACGGGTACCAGTTCCGATCTGGTCGGACCATCGCCGAGACGCGCTGCTGCTGCAAACCTGGGGTGAGCTCGTGGAGTCTGAGGAAGACTCCCAGGCTCCGGCTCAGCGTCTTGTCCGTGCTCTCGAAGGGGTCACCAGCCAGGTGGAGGAAGGAATATCCAGGTTGGGCGTGGACGCAGAGCAAGCGGGCGTCGCTGCGCTGCTTGTGTCTGTACAACTGGCGTTCTCCGTGTGGTACGTCCTCGGCAAAGAGGCGCTGGACGGGGGTTGCGACCCATTCGCGTTTGCGCTCATGCGCGAGGCCCTCTCCTCCGCTGCGCTTTGGGCTGCTGCACTCAAATTCGAAGGTGGTCTACGCTTGCAGCAACCGGGAGATCTTCGGCGTTTCGTCATCCTGGTGCGCTTTCAACTCCCCCCGCCGGTAGCAGCTGGTAATAAATACGTCCGAACTATGTCTATTATATAGCTGTACTTTTTATGTTTCCTCGCCGAAAATTTGATACTATTGATAATGAGGATAGTACTGAAAAGTACGAGTTTATTTTTCTTGGGGCGATCGCTGACAGCCAAACGGGCCTGCATATGCTCCAGGGCGCTTTGTGTTGCGGGAACGTGGCTGGCTTCCTCAAGGGATTGCAGTACGTACCGGAGCTGCAGGCTTCAATCATGCAACCCCTCGTCCCGGTGCTTGTGATGGCCGCCTCCGCGGGGCTCGGCATCCAACGCATTAGCGGCCGCGGCAAAGCAGGCGTTATTCTCAGGTATCCGTTCACCACCACACTCTGTCCTCTCCCGCCCCCCCCTTCGCATAACTACACCCCGTCTTACTTCCAAAGCACGAGCGGGATCAGCGTTTGGCGCTGATGTTAAGGGCAAATCCGTTACGGTAGCGGTACTGGTCGTGCTTTGTTAACGAAGCAACTTTCGCAATATTTAGAGTGGTATGATTACAGTATTCCATTTTGATTAACCCCTTGCTCGGCTAATATTTGTGGCTGTCCTATCGCAGCTCCGCTGGTGCGGTCCTTGCGACGCTCGCCTCTTTCTCAGGGAGCGGCGGCGGCGGTGGTGGTGGCGAGACCCAGCTTCTGGGAAGTGGTATTATGGTCGCGCAGGTGTGCGCTTACGCTGGGATGATGGTGTACCAGCGCGGTCTGGCCAGCCGATACCCGCCCATTACCCTCACCGCCGCTTACTACAGCATCGCGTGCGTAATGACCGGTCTTTTGGACGTGGGAGCGCATCACTTCGACCTGTCTGAGATAACGTCAACGCTGGGTGTTTTCGCCGCCCCCCTGGATGTCCGATTGTGGGGCGCGCTTGGCTTTGCGGTTGTGATGGCCACCGCGTATAATTACAGCGCAATGACGTACGCGTCGTCGAAAGTGCCCGCCAGCACAGTGAGCGTGTACAGCGCGCTGCAGCCGCTGTTCAGCCTTCTCATAGGCATCGCGATGTTCCATCATGAGCTCAGTCCGGAGGAGGCCGCGTCTGGCGCCCTTATTATCGGCGGCCTACTACTTGCCACCAGCGATGACGGCGCCCAGTCGATAACACCGACGTCGGCAACGTCAGCACCGACGACGACGGCAAGTGCGGCAGCAGCCATCGTCAAGCGGTGAAACCAGTGCGATTAAACTCTGAATAGTAGTCCGTCGAGCCATGCTGTGGAGTACGGTAGACGGTGAGCGCGGAGACACGACGACAGTCAGCGCTGACGACGTCAATGTACTCAATATATTTCCGGAAATAAAGACCCGCCCAATGATTTACCGACAGCTCACCGTCGCTGGCTAAGGGCGGCGTACATGTCAATATAAATGTATACCCCATTGTAACAATACTTTACTCTCATACGTACCAGAAACTGAGCGCCAATGAAGTGTGTGGGACTGTAGAACCAAGGAAATGAGGTTGGAGAAGGGAAGCAAACAAAAAGATAGTTACATAGACAGCCAGCCTGTGAACGGGCTGGGGTCCAAGGAAAGAAGTGGGAGGAGCGAGCGCAAGACGCTCACTATATTTAACCACACAGGTGGTAACTAGTTAGATTAATGATGTGAACTAGGTACGTACTGTATATCACACTACCTTTATATCTGGATAACTAAAAAGTGCTGTTGAGTTGCTTTAACACTCCCCCTGAAGATGACTAAGGGATGTGACGGTTCATGGGGCCAACCGTCCCCATCATTGAAGAGGCGTGCTTTGGACAGTGCAGGTCCAGAAAGTGGCTTGGTAAGTGTGTCCGCCACCACCTGATCTGTAGGAAAATACTTTAGTCGGACTATGCCCTTCTCCACATGACCCATGACGAAGTGAAACTTGATATCACTGTGTTAAGCCCTGTCGCTCACCATTGCATTCTGAGAGTATGCAATGGTGCTCTAACTGTCTTCCCAGAAGGTTGTAGTCTCGGTGATCGGAGCGATTAGGATTTCGCCGATGAGCGGGGGGAGGTGGATAATTTCCCGTGTTGCGTCAGCCGTGGAGTAGTATTCGGCTTCGCAGGTGGAGAGTGTCACGCATGACTGTAGGCGGCTGCGGTAGCTGATAGCCCCTTTGCCGACTGCAGTCGCATATTCTGATCTGGACTTTCGCTTTATAGCATCGTTGCCCCAGTAGGCATCTGCATAGCCCGAGAGTTGAAAAGAACGGCCATCTCCTCCCCCCCCCCCCCCCCCCCCCCCCCCCCCCCCCCCCCAACGTGAGGCGCATGCTAATAGTGTCTTTGAGGTAACGTAGTACCTGTTTCATGGCCTGAAAATGTTGGATTTAGGGGTTGGCTTGGGCATAGCCAAGGATGCTGAGCGCGGTCGAGATGTCCGGTCGCGAGCATATGGCAGCGTACTAGAGGCTGCCGAGGAGGCTAGGGTATACCTCGCGCGGGGTATCGGTGAGTGGGGTCAGTGTGGATGACGCAATGCCGGACATTAAGCCTAGGTCCATGGGCATGATGGACGGGGCGCAATCGCTCATGCCGTGTTTGTCGAGGACGTTCGTGATGCAATGAGTCTGGTGGATCGAGATGGTCATGGCGACTCGGGTACGTGCGATGTGCATGCCGAGGAAGTTGGTGAGTTCACCCGGGTCTTGGACTTTGAATCGTTGGCCCAGGGTGCGCTTGAACTCCACCACCTACTGGGTGCTGTTACAAGCCACTTTTAGATCATCAACATCAATCCCGATCATGGCGAAGAGGTCGTCGTGGCGATAGATATAGATGTAGGGGTCGGACATGAGGTGTGTCCAACCATTAGAAATCAACTAATCGCGCAGAAGTTAGTTGAACTCCATGGGGGATTGTTTCATTCCGTAGAGGTAGCTCCTGAGGTGGTAGGCGAGTGATGTCCCATCGGAGAAACCAAATGGCTGTTTTATAAAGACATCTTATCTCATGAGAGCATATAGAGACGCGGTGTCGATGTCTATAAGGCAAAGGTCCATGTCCATGTCTATGATGGCAAGCATGACACGGAGATTGGCCATGCGGATGATTGGGGAGAACGTTCCATTGTAGTCGACGCCTTGGCGTTGATAAAATCCCTTAGCGACAAAGCGCGCTTTGAAGCGTTCGACCTAGCCGAGATGATCATATTTCACCTTTCAGACCCACATGTTTACGACTCGGCGTCCCTCAGGGTGGTCCACTGGTTTCCATGTGCCATTGTCGAGGAGTGAGTCAAACTCATGTTGTATGGCGGCAATCCATTTTGCAGCATGGGGGCTAGAGCGTGCGTCTGCGTAGGAGGTGGGTTCCGGGCATTCCTTCGCAATCATCAATGCCACCGGATTTGGTGTTGTGCCAGCTCGCCTACGGGAAGGGAGACATGGGAAATCGGCAAGAGGAATGACTTCGATGACGTCGGCCGGGTCCGGATCAACACCCCGGTCGCAGTGTGCGGTGAGGAGGAGCGGGAGATTGACAGCCACATGCGCGACATAATCGGCGTGATGGGCTGGAGGCACTCGCTCATGAGCAAGGCGCACGTCATGTAACGGTTCCACATGTGAAGTTGGGACGGCGGAGGAGGGAACGGCCGCGCTAGACCATGGTCGAGCGGAGGTATGTTGGTAAGGCTCTTGCTAAAGCTTGAAATATCCTCTTTGAAGACGACGTGCACATAGGTGGTAATCTGCCGAGTTGCAGGGTTGGAAGTTTTGTAACCAAGATAGCTTGACGGATACTCTCCGAAGATACCACGAAACGGTTTCAGATCCAGCTTTTTGCATTGTGCATCTGGAACCTTAGCAAATGCCACGCAACCGAACACCCGGGACCCCGATGCATCCGGGAAACGGATGTGTGGAGGGTGAGGGGAACCACACCAATGGTGACGACCGCGCGACTGAAGTTCATGACCGCGCGACGTAGATGCATGACGGGGTTTGGTGCATGACCACATGGACGTGGGCACGGACATGGTGTGCACGCTTGCAACCACCCAATTACGAATAGGGCGCCATGAATGTTCAACTTCAACGAGCATGTGGTGTCCATAGTAGTGTCATTTAGTACAGGTCCGTCCGTCTATACCTCCATATCTTTCCCTCCGGAATAGCCTCGTATCCCTTTGGGCAATCATAGGGGGGCGGTTATACTCATAGGTAATGCACTCACACGAGCGTCGCCTACCCGAGAGCATGATCGATGAGGAGTTTGAGGTTTGTTTCGAACTTCTGCTCTCAGTCATGCCTGCAAAACGCCGCATGTAGAGGGTGCCGGTGCGGGTTTCCTACTAGTCCCATATCCCGGGGGCGCAAAAACAAAAAGGGGGGGGGGGGTGGGGGGGTAGTAAGTCATCGAACTTCGATGCGAGGCTTGAGGTATACCGCGGGTACCGGGGTACCGATTACATATACCGTAAGTCATCGAGTATCAACCTAAGTGATGTTAAGTTGCTTACAATAGGGACGGGGTGTTATCATGGGGCCGTGCGGTAGTCGAGCTCGTTCGAGATGTTGACATCCAAAGCACTTCCGGCTGCAACCACACTCGGCAGCCGCCCCTCGTCCAAATCTTGGACCATTCCTGCGTGAGTCACCCTACATGCGCGTGAAACACAAAATTCAATATCCCGTGTGCTAACGTGTATAGAGGGCGGGTGGAGGGAGGGGAGGTGGGCACTTGTAGGGGACGACGCAACAAGGTGCAGTGGGGGACTTGGCGACTCGGATCCGCCGGTGGCGGCCGCCCTCCGCCTCGAGCACAAGTCTCGTGTTGATGGCATGTGCCCAAGCGGTGCCAAGCGCGGCACCCAGACTCGACACTCCCCTCTTTTCTTCCCCAACTCCAATCCTGTGTGTTAATTCCGCTCCAAACCTGGTGGCAACCTATGAGAAGGTGGGGGCATACAAACCCTAAATTCACCAAAACCCGAATCATTCACTCTGATGCCCAAAACCCTACCACTACCCCTATCCATTCACTTTGCT